>JASDQU010738433.1:115488-126247 GCA_032191745.1 Picea mariana | reverse complement strand
CTTCCTAACAGACCTGCGACTGTCACCAAGACAGAATGCGTGTACCCGCGTGCTGTTCCACTACAGAGCGCGGGTACCCGTGGGCTAAACCTAAGCAGGCCGCGGGTATGTCTAAAGACTAAGGAAAAATCACACACAGACAGTCTAGTCCTGAAAAAGGCTTCTGGTACTGACAACTAGAGTCTCTGACAGGCTGAGATGCTATCACTCTAACAGAAAAAACAAAAGAAGATTTGCAAACAAGAAAACAAATGCAAAGAATGACCGACACTATCACCAAGATATGACTGCACAGGAAAGAAGGGCATTCAATCTTCGTTCTCTAGCGCCGGAGAGCCGGGGAGAGAGAATGTCAGATAGGCTTCTGGCCGACTGCTGAGGCAAAAACTATATCAGTAATATTAAATCCTATTGTCGACACTTGCAAGACAGACTGAAGAACAAGACAATAAACCAACAGAACCCAGACAGGATCCAGAAAGCCCCCTGAGAAGGTAAACTTCTGACAGAGGAAGAGGGGATTTCCTCTTTAGCTTCCTGAAAACTACACGCTACTGAAACCACTATAGCCCGCGGATACCCGCGTGATATAGACAGTTAGGGCGCGGGTTACCAGCGTGCAGGCCTTCTGCAGGCCGCGGGTACCTCTGTGTGTTCCGAAAAGAAAATGTCGAGCGTCAGTCAAAGAGAACTGGTATGAATAACCAGGCTCTCTGCTAGCTTTCGACTAATAGAAAACAAAAAACAGCAAAGAAACTGAAACTTAATTCTTTAAACTACCAAAAGATCTTTCACCAAACCCGGAAACCCTAAGAGTAAAATTTCCCGAGTGGAGTCGCCAATTCTGTTGTGGGGTATTCTACCCTACGGACTAATAAGCTAGGGATCTAAACTTATACGCAGATCATGACCCTTAAGATTTAACTTTTAACCTTCTACCCAAAATCTCAATACCTTTTCTCAGGCAAACACGGGAAGAGTAAACCAACCTTTTTCCGACGGTTGAAGTAGATCCTCCGTTGAGTTGTTATCTCCTTGCTGCTGCTGCTCCTTCCACAAAGCTTCCTGCAATCAAGACAATACTATGCATGCATGCTACTGATCTACTAGGGGGTTAGAGATAAAACATAAATCAAATAACATAGATGAGACTCATGTATTCGGGACGGGAAAAGTATCTTTTTCATTAACTTCAATATGAACCAACTTACAATGATTTCTGAGGCTGATCACCGTTCCACGATCCTGATCCTGGGCTCTTCCTCTTCCTTTTGTCCTCCAACTGCTGCTGCATGAATTTCTCCTAAAGCTTGAGGCAAGGCTAAAGGGTTGGGACAAAACTGGCTTGGCAATTTGGCAGAGTTTCTTTGCTATGATTTTTCTCCTTTGAATAGTACCCCTACCCCTCCTTTTATAGGCTAGAAGGAGCTAGGGTTTTTGGCGAAATCTCGGACATGCATGGCTCGGAGTTCCAGTTAACTGACAAAAAGTCTCGTGTCCCGGTGGAAATTTTCCTGATTTTTTGCTTTGTTAGGTACCTGCGGGCTGTTTTGGGTTAGCCCGCGGATGCCCGCGTGCAGTATGAGGACAACAAGCGGTTTCCTGTGCCCAGTGAAAGGTTAGGGCGCGAGTTCCTTGATTTAAGTGGTTTTTTGAGGAATTGCTCAGCATGGCTTTGGCTAGGAAGAGGCATGAGTAGGCCTGATGCCAGGTAAGCAGGGATAGTACAATTTAGGGTTATAACACCTTCCTCTCTAATAGAACTGGACCTTCCAATAGTACTCAACAGTGGGGTCTGAAGTCACTGGAAGAGAAACTAGTGAATGATGAAATAATTGATTATAATGAGGGGTAAAGGGGGCATATCCCGAAAGAGCTGGCGATATTTCCCAATAGCCACACAAAATCCAATCAAGGTGCAATTGCAGCCCACAATTGCCACCTGGGTAGATGTCCTAAAATTGGTCACTAGGTACCTCGATCAAAGAGTGACATTTAGATTTTTGGCCTAAGAAATGGGTCACGGGCTGGATCCCGTCCAAGAGGTGGGTGCCTCAAGGGGGACGCACAGAACAACTGGACCTCGGCCTTCAACCCTTCACGGGTATCTCCCTGCCTTATGGTATTAGGAACACTTGACTTGGAGGATTTTCAGTTCCCTATTTGACAACTTCTATGGTTTTGACAATGTGAGAACCAGATAATGGGGAGTTATTTGGATGCCTATCCTCGAAATCCTACCTAGACTAAAAAAAATTCTTTTGGCATCTCCTGTGGAGGAAAACTTAGTGAGTTTTTAGAAAGTTTTTAGATGTAGTTGTTTTGGGAGGTTGGGGGTGCAAACCAACCTCGTTGATTAAAATGGGAGTGGATAGTTTCATCAAGAAAAGGGTGGGGTATTTTAGGAATCCCTTTGGAGGAAACTTACTTTGACCTCCACGTTTCAAGAAGAAGCTATGTGAGTGATAAGTGACTTTTGTGTGTGAGTGAAAGTATGCCAATTTTTAGTGAATTAGATGTCACCTTGCTGCATGTGGACTTTGCTTGGTCCTTACAAGTGTTTGATTACCTAATTAACTAAGTGCCTTTAGTACAACCTTGCATAATTCAAAAGTCCCTAGGAGGCTAGCATGTGGACATGTGGGTCCGTTACTATCCATTTAACTCCCTATTGTGATGTAATCTAAGAAAAGCTTTGAAACTATCTTAGATTGATCATGTGGGCATGTATGGGCCCGTTACAAACCTTTAAACTTCCCTGGTGATTTGATCTAAGAAAGCAAAAGTCAAACGCTATTGTATTTTTGTAGCATGCTGGCATGTATGGGCCCGTTACAATATTAAGATGTGTTTGAAAAAATAAACTAAGAGGAGTCCCAAGAAGGGTTGTTGTCCTCTCCTAAAGGTTTTAATGTTCTTAAGGGAGATGAAATCATTTCACAATATTTTTCTGATTCTCAAGATCACTTGGAGGTGCGAGGGAAGAGCATACTAAGTGATTGTTCATCAACTTCTAGTCCCTTTTCAAGTTAAATGTGATTAAAAAAGATTTCCAACCTATCTTGTGAATCAAAACAAGCCATCTATGTGGAAAAAAGCAAAGAAGGGAAATTGATTTTATCCTCTTAAGTGCCTATGTGTTTTTGACTAACTCATTTATATGATGAGGGGACTAAGTGTGGTGCAGCTTTAAAACATGCTTGAAATCATTTTTAAGAAGGAAAATGGCCTTCCCCACATCTCAACAACTTTACAATGTGAATTTTTGCACAAATGTGTGGGTCTCAGTGGAGACAGAGGCACACAGAGCGCATGCCCGCGAACAAAGACAAGTCAAAAGGTGCATGTGCACAGAATAGAACCGTGAATCAGGCGCATGTGCACACGATGCGCGTCTGTGGGTCTAAAAACCCGTGCATATATGACACACGATCGAGAATGAAAAATCTGGATGGATTTCTCTCGATTCAACTTGGAATTGGCTGAGTGGCAGGTCGACTTAGGTCGGTTAGTGTACTTGCAAGTTAAACAAACTAAAAGAAGAGCAAGAAAAAACCAAATGGGGTAGGAAATTGATACCTTTCCCTAGTGGAGTCGCCAATCTGTTGCGCCTCTTTCATCACCTTAGTGAGAAAAATAGAGGTGCTTGCAAGCTCAGTTGGGTCTGCTGAGCAGGACAACTGCAAGGAAAAGAGTTAGGGAAAGAAAATAAAACACTACAATTAAGAATTAAACTAAGAAATGCAATAACAACTAAATTCATGAGCATAGGGACATAGAAACAAAAAGAACCATAAGACCCATGTCACCAATGTTGAGATTGATCTATTAGTGAAACAATACACCAAGAAGAAAGGGGACTATGAGTCCCTTCTTCCTCCAAGGGAGGGCTCTTGGACCCCCACTAGCTAGCTCTTCTTACAACAAAGAAAAAATGGAAAATGATGAAAGAACTCTTTACAAATCCACTCAATGGGTGAGATGGATTGTCCAATGCAATGGTGCAAATATGCTCTTGACAAGGATGGAGTCCTCAAGAGAATAGAGGCAGCATAACATTACTTTGAATTCCTTGAAAAATGAGGTGCATCCATGGCCTTTTTATAACATTCCTTTGGGATATTGTTTAACTGCTTTGTAGTGTGAAAATAGGCCAATTAGGGCATTCCTAGGTCTTTGACCAGCCCTCTAGTCGAATCCAGTCCAGATTTGAGGGTCAAATTGGCTTGGGAGATGAACCATAAGTGGGTGGGAGGCCGACCACTCTCATAAATGCATTGTTTAGCAGGTGCATGACTTTTTGCGATAATAGTTGCGCATTGTGCGCATGTGTGTGATTTCTGCGTTCTGATTCCGCGCATGTGCGTGCACACCCAATGCCTCCATAGCGCTCTTCAATTTTTCACTACTTTGTATAGTTTTTGACCCTTTTATGAATGCTTTGGTATTAATTCAGGTCCATGGATGACTTCATCACTCTTTGACGATGCCGAGTTCTTGTAACCATGTGCGGACGAAATTTCAGTGATAACACTCCCCTTCAATATCGCAAGTAGAGTCTTTGCATTTCCTAGTGGTAGTTTTTGGTATTTTAGTTTTCTTTTCAATTTCTTGTTCTGAAACAACAATATCTCATTTCACTTCAGTAGAGCCTGATAACTGGAACTACAAAAACTGAAAGGTTTAGGCCCCAAGTGTTTCTTACCTTTTTTTAACTTCCTTGCCCTTATCCTTTGAGCCTATAGAAAATTAACATGTCATATATGGTGAGGAGGGAGGTGATGATGGAATGTTGAATCCTTCCCAATCTTGTCCCATATCGGGATTTTTAGGTTCCACCTCTTCAAAATTTGTAATAAGGCCTGTCTTGACATTATCCTGCCCTTCTTGCTTTTCTGATTTTTCAACAGGTTTCTCATCATGTGCCTCTTCTTTAGATTCGGTATCACTTTCAACAATAGTGGTTGTTCCCAATACATTATTATAGATTCTAGTAGATCTCCTGCACCCTATAGTGACTCCATCGGGCCTCTTCTTGGGCGGTAAGACTCTGAATTTGGGTTTAGTTAGTGCTGATCCCATGAAGGTAATCCATGAAATCCCCATCCTGTTGAGCCCTTCATTTATAATCATCGTTATGAGACCTTTATAATACATAGAAGTTTCAGGATTCTTCTTCTTTCTCAAAAACTCAACCATTTTGGATAGGATTTTGTGCAAATAGTAGGGCATGTTGAGTAGTTTCTCCCCCCTTAGATGGATTAGGATTCTAATATGGTAATGGTGGACCAAATTGCACCTCCCCTCACAAGTAATGAACTTTTGTAGGTGAAATAACACCTCATCCCATGGGGAGCTTAATGCCTCTCTTGATATTCCCCTTTTCAGATCTGAAAGTGGGGATGGCACTTTGAGAAATGGGGCCCAACTTTCAAGAGCTATCTTGAAATTCTTATACCATATTTCCCCTTGTAGGGGAATTCCTGTGATTCTACCCATAGATTCCTCAGACACAGGAATATTCAACCTCCTCACTGTAGCTTGTTTCCCATCAAAGCTCTGAGCGAATTCCAAGGTTAGGTTAAAATCAAAGCCTTGAATTTTTTAAAAAAAATGTAACCATCCAGCATGCTTGAAATCCTCATAACTGTTGGATTTTTTTTAATGTTTTATATATTGTTGGGTTTGTTTCTATTTGCTGTCGCACCCATATTTCCAGAAAAATGAGATTTGAAAATTTTAAGATTGGATTCTTACCTCAAGGTCCAACAACAACAAATGTCACTTGTTTCCCTTTCTACAGAGGTGAATTCGTTCTCTAAAACATGATTTAAGCCTGGCAGTTTAATCAGTCTCTATAATTTCTGATGGAAAACTCAACCCGATTCATCTCGTCCCTTCAGACTAGAGTTCAATTAATTAGATGTGTTTGCGAGCCTAGACCTGGGATGATCCTTGAACTAATTTTATATTATCCCTTGTTTCATGCTCGGGATTAAACTTGACTCCTCTTTGTAGACCCTCTACCTATCTTCTTCTTAATTCCTCAAACAATTTCCCGGATCCCCCTTTGATTCTATGACATGAGCTTTTGAATCTGACCCCAATGGGCTAGTTTTGTCCTGAGCCCCTGCCCACTAATGCTTCCTTTGGCCTAACGTGGCACAAACGCAACCCAACCTTTTCTGCGATATGCTTAAGGGAACAAATACTTGTGTGTGCAGGATAATGGATGAGATTCGAGTGGTTCGTCGACCTGTCTCAAGCTCCTAGAACCCCTCTCGAATTCAGAGTCTACCATTTATGAGGGCTTGAAGTAATGTTAGGGTCTGGCTATCGTGCTATGCACTGGATATTGAGTGGTATTCATAACATGTGGTGCTTCAAATAGAATCTTCGCGTGAAGTGTCTTGAATTAAAATGTGGGTGGTCAAGGCATGATAGAGCTAGGAGTGGTTTGGAATAAGTATGGTCATGGTTATATGTAGAGGGGATGCCATCCTGGTATTTATAAATTATTTCTGCTTAATGGCTAGTCAAGGTATGGTTACCATTGCTACATAATGGTTGGAAGGCTAATGATTGGTTGATGGTATAACCACCATGGTATATTGATGCACGATCAGTAGTGTAGTAGACAAGATTATTATATAAGGGTGTCATTCATCACAACTTTGTACATTATGTATACAACATAGTAATAGGGTCAATATGAGGATATAACACACTATTATGTAATATAGTAGCAAAGTCATCATGTCCCAAAATCTTCTTCATTGTATTGGTAGTGGGTAGATCTTAGGTATAGTGCTTAGTGGGATGCAGGGTAAGTGGTATTATCATTTGCCAAATAATTTTCCAACTTCTATTTCATAGAAAAGAAAAAGGTGAGTTTTGAAAAGAACCTGAACCAATTTGATGGAGGGTTGTAGGTGCAAGTGTTCCACTGTTGCTTTTTGATATTTGTTGAATTTTGATGGAAATGACACGTCCCTTATAACCCTATAGGATTAATGCAACAATTGTAACTTTATCATATTCTTGCATACTACAAAAATGATATGGCAAAAGAAGATATAAATTGTGAGCTCATTATTAGACATTTATTGTGTTATATATATATATATATATATATATATATATATATATATCTATATATATAGATATATAGATATATATATTTTTCACCAAACTTTGTTTGTCAGAGACCTGGTTTTCAAACAAGAGCTTGTCCAGCTATGCCCCAAAAGGTTTTCACAAATGGAATTTTCTTAACTTGGTGATGTTGGCCAGTAACTGGTTTTCCAACACCATCAGTGCTGACAACGCCTGAGGCTAGGTTTTCACTGCCAGATCTTTTATTACTTTTTTTTTTTTTAAGTAGGAGATGGGAAAATAGGTCATGGAATAGTGGGGATAGGTGGTGATGCCACTGTGCCCATTATATTGAGATCAATGTGTTAGACTAGTTCTTGAATTAATTCCTCCTTGGTCTTGGGATTTTGATATAACCTCAATCGATGACCATTTTCCATTAGTGACATTCTTTCTTCATCAATGGTATAGATCTTAACGGATCCATTCTCATGTACGCTATATACCTTGTATGGTTCGAGCCATCGGGTGTGGAACTTGCCTTTAAAATCCTTATACCTTGAATCAAACAGAAGGGCCCAGTCTCCCTCTTTAAACTTCTTCTCTTTGCCGAATTCGTCGTGCCATTTAGCTCTCTGCTATTGGACTAAAGCAGTTTGATGTACTGTAGCCTAGTAGATCTCATCAAGCTCATTAATTTTCTCAAGCCTATGTTGTTGGGCTTCCGAGAGATCCAAGCCCAATTGTAGTGTGATCCTCAACATTTTGATCTCAAATTCGATGGGGAGAACCATGCGTTTCCCATACACTAGTTCATGGGAAGTAAACCCTGTGGTGCTCCTCCAGGTGGTTCAGTAGGCCCATAATGCTTCTAGGAGTCTGTCATTCCAATCCTTATGATGATGCTAGACTGTTTTAGTTAGGATAGTTTCCAGTACTCGGTTTGTGACTTCCACCTATCCATTTTCTTGAGAGTTGTATGGAGTTGACATCCGATGTTTAATCTTGAATTACTCGATAATGGACTAGATGAGCCGTGAAGTGAACTGGGTCCCTTGATTAGTGACGATCTCTCGGGGTACCCCAAAGAGGACGAAGATATCTTCATATAATAAGTTATCCACTACATCCTTTGTGTCCTTTGGAAGTGCTTTGGCTTCAACCCATTTAGTTACGTAGTCAGTGCACACCAGAATGTTCATATTCTTCTTTGATGGTGGGTTAATAGGTCTCGTGAAATCAAGGGCCCACTTCTCAAAGGGTTCTATCTAAAGATGATGTTGGAGCGACATCTCATCTGACTTCACAAGTCATCCTCTTCTCTGACACTTGTCGCAACTCGTGACGTATTGCTTGGCATCCTGAAAGATGGTCAACCAATAATACCCTAGGTGCAATAATTTGTTTGCAGTCCTTTTATCTGCGAAGTGGCCTTCGTAAGGTTCATCATGCCATGCTTTCAAGATGTCATAAATTTCATATTCTCGAACACAACGTCGCATAATACGGTCTTTCTTGGTATGAAAGAGGTATCCTTCGATCCAAGAATATGTTGGTGTCTGTCAGATAACCCTTTGACGCTCTTTTAGGGATAGATGTTGCGAGACTCCACTTGGAGCCAAGTAATTAGCAATATCTGCAAACCATGGTGTGTTAGTAGATAAAGTGAACAAGTGTTCATCTGGGAAGGTGTCTTCCACAGGGATAACTTCTCTTTCATTGGTGAGTCAAGAGAGAAAGTCAACAACAACATTTTCCCTCCCTAGCTTGTCAATGATTGAAATGTCGAACTCCTGTAGTAAGAGAAACCACCTGGTCACTCTACCATTGGTGATAGATTTGTTCATGAGATAACGAATGACAGAGTGATCAGTGTGTATGAAGACATAATACCCTGTGATGTAATGACAAAATTTATTAATAACATACACAATAGCAGGAAACTCTTTTTCGATTACGGTATAGTTCTTTTTAGCGGGGGTAAGGTTCTTACTGATGTAATAAATGGAATATGGTTGTTGTTCCTCTTTCTTCCCTAGAACATCTCCAATGGCTGTGTCCAAGGCATCTGTAGAGATATGGAAAGGTATGGACCAATTGGAGGCCCGCAAGATCGATGCAATGGATAATTTTTCCTTTAAAGTTTCAAATGTGGTCTAACATTGATCATTCCAGGATAATTCTGTAGCTTTTGTAAGTAATTGAAATAGGGGATATGTTATCTTTGTAAAGTTTTCAATAAATATTCGATAGTATCCTGCATGTCCTAGAAATCCGTGAACATTTTTCTGGGTTGTGGGCACTGGAAGGTCACGAATGAATTTGATATTAGTGGGATATTCTTGGATTCCTGTAGGTGATATGTGGTGTCCTAGAAAAAACCCCTTAGTACAAAGCATATGGAATTTTTCATGTCTGAGGGAGAGGTTGGTTTCTTGGCACCCAACCAGGACCTTCTCTAGATTTTCTAAATATTCCTGAAAGGTATCTCCATATACGGTAAAATCGTCCATATAAATTTCCACGCAATCATTGGTCAAGTCGGAGAATATCCCTAAGACAACCCTTTGGAATCTAGCCGGAGCGTTACACAGTCCAAATGGAAGTACTCGGAAAGCGTAAGTTCCCCATGGGCATGTAAATTGGTTTTCTCTTGATCTGTAGGGGTGATCTGTATCTGATTGTAACCGCTAAACCTATCGAGAAAAGAGAAATAATTTTTCCCTGCCAAGGTATCCAAGACTTGATCAATGAATGATAATTGGAAGTAATCTTTCAAAGTGGCCTTATTCAGTTCCCTGTCGTCAATACAAATACCCCACTTTCCATTCTTCTTTGGCACAATAACCAAGGGAGAAACCCATTTATTGTCAGAGATTGGGTAAATTAAATTTACGTCAAGGAGCTCCCCCTTGACTATATCCTTGAGAGAATGGTTCATCCTTCGATGTGGTTGTCGAATAGGTCGGGAATCCTCCTTAAGATAAATGTGATGGGTACATAGATTAGGGTGGATCCCTTTCATGTTAGTATAGCCCCAAGTGAAGGTGGAACTATGATTTCTTAGTGTTTCAATGAGCTGCTTTTGCTGAGAGGAGTCTAGATTAGCATTGATATTCAATGTTTTCTTAATATGGATCTCAATAACTATGATTTGATATTCATAGGTAGCATTCACAAGAACCAATTCATTTAGTAATTGTGTTGGTTCAATTGGTGAATAGACTTCCTGGAATTTCTCCCCTAGGATATGCTCCATAGTTGGGTGGTTGGCTATGTGAGGATGTGCTAGATATGTACAAATAAAATCATCCTCAGTATCCTATTTAAATGTCGATGCTTGGTCATGGGTCAACAGAGGTTGTGTGGGTTCCTTGTCACTATCTTCGATCCAGGGGGAATTCTCTAGGTCAAGGGGAGGTTTAGAAGGAGGGTAGAGGGTTAACTTCTTAGTTGAGTTCCCGTGGGAGATGGTTATATCTCCTAATATGCAATCGATATATGCATCGACAGTGGCCAACCAGGGTCTTCCCAAAATTAATGGGTATCCCCATAGGTTGTCCTTCGGTTGCAAGAACATAAAGTTGGTTGTGTATTCCCATGAGTCTACATAAAAAATTATATCTTCCAGCATCCCTTCGGGTTTTACTGTGGATCTACCTTC
>JASDQU010738433.1:42237-115092 GCA_032191745.1 Picea mariana | reverse complement strand
AAGCACTGTAGGGGTTGGTCAAAGACCAGGTAGTTGAAGTTTTTCCATGGTTTCTTTGGTAATTACGTTTATGGCCTCTCCTAATTCTACCAGAGTATTAGCGATGTAAGTGTTATTAATGTTGACTTTGAAAAACAAACTTCTTGGATCCATGTATTTGGCCATAAATAATTTTCCTAGCATTAGATTGACTAGCTTCCCTATGACATGAACCATTTTTGGGTCTTTCTTTTTCTCTCCCAGTTTCTTTAGGATGGGTTCCCGAACAACCTTAGCATAGATTGAGACATCCTTAATATCTTGGAATAGAGGAATCTTGACACACACATTTCAAAGTTCTCCTAAAAGGTAAAATTATGGTTGTGTGGGGGACTTTTCTATATTTAACCTTTCCGGATAAGGTGGTTCTGGGAGTGATTCCCACTCATCGGAGTGTTTTTGAGTGGTATTTTACTTTTCTTTAGAGGGATTAGCATTTTGTTTATCTAACTCAGGAGGATTCTCCTCATAATCCTGTTCCTGGATGATGGGTGAGGTCTGATCCCGAACTACTCTTCCTGATCGTAGATGTATGTTATGAAATTCCGTAGGAGAAATGACATATGTGGGAAAGAAGGGTAGTTCAATGTTGTAGGCGGGTTGCACTACTTTATTATTTGGATTTGGTATTGGTTGGACCGGTAATTGTGTAGGTCTCGGAGGAAGTTGGTTGGATGGTAGTTGTAGTTGTTGTTGATGCTAGATTGGAGGGTGTGGTTGAGGAGTGGATTGTTGAAGAGTAGGCCCTCTCCAGCCTTGTTTCCAAGGATGGTTCTACATTTGGGTTTTCCATTGTTTCCAGGACATTGAAGCATAGCAATTCTGTTGCGTATATTGATACTGAGTATAGTATGGAGGAGATTGGGATTGGTGTTATGTCATGCCTAGTACTTGGGAGACCATGACCATTTTTGGGCCACAAAAAAAATTTGTTTAGTTTCCCCAGTGGCCCCCTGATAGACTGCTTTTAGCTCAGACAAAGAAGGGAAACTCTTAGTATCGTGATTTTGTTCGCAGATACCACATACCTCTATGTTATCTAAAGGACACTTCCTTAAGGGGTGTTTTTTCCAACATCTAGAATAGAAGATGACTAACACTAGGTTGAATTCTTCTTTCTTTTTCTTTGCATGAAAACTATCCAATTGGGAGCTAAGCGAACTAAGAATATCTGTCTTAAAATTGTCCAACATGTTTCCTATTTCAGTTTCGGTAACTCCTCCTCTTGATTATTTTGTGACCCTAGAGGTGAGATCCTGGGGACCTTTCCTAGATTTAGTAATACCTCGTGAATATCATTTACACAGTTCATAGATATTTTCATAGGTCATCTGGGAGATATCTCTACCCCCCATAAGATTTAATGCATCCATACAATCATCCTTGATTCCTTTCAGGAAGATAATATGTGATGTTTCCAGATCAAGTGTGTTTTTCTTAGTCCTTTGCAAGTTATATTGAAACCTGTCTACATAATCTTCGAGGGTTTCCTCCCCCTTCTCCGTAATTATAAAAATTTCTTCTCTTATGTCCCTTATGTTACAATAATCCTGGTACTTCTTAAGAAATCTCTGCTTCATTTCATTCTAGGTTTTGATAGAATTTCTTCCGAGCCCCATGAACCAGCCAAGAGTTGCTTCTTTTAAGGTAGCGGGAAATAGTTTGAGTTGATGGGCATCATAATAATAGTCATAACTACAACAAAGTACATCAAAATCAAAGAGAAAGGTGTTAGGATCCTCGCTAGGAAAACCACACAAATTTGGCAGAGCAGAGGGTGGAATTTTTTTTATTTGAAGTATGCCCTTAGACTCCTGAATAGGAAACTCAAATGTGATTGGTTCTTTTTGTTTTGATGTTTCAACTTATTCTCCCATGTTTAAAATATTTTCTCCCCACAAAGATTCTTTTGAGGAAATAGAGTTTTCTAGTTCTTCAATAGAATTACTGTGTTTTTTTTACTCAGATCCTTCAATGGGATGATCTTGGTCTTGGGGAGATTCAGAGGAAGGAGGTTCTATGACTAAACCAATAATAAAGTTAATTTCGGGTGGTTCTTCCAGATTGTTGGATGCTACTTTTGAGTAACAGTGAGTACTAGGGGTTTATGAGGGTCTCATTTTTCACCACTTTTACTGGCCTAATTATTAGTGTCATGGGTGGTCCCTACACCATGTCCACAAGGTTTATTAGTGCCTCGAGTCATGCATCCTGTGATGATTTCTAAGCACAATATCCTGGGTAAGGGATATCGATGGGTATTTGTCAACTCCCTAGGGGTTTCTCTTTAGCCTGGTATCACTCCTACAAAGGAAAACGTCCTAATTCTTAAGTTCCTCCTTGGAAACGATACCAAAATGATGAGGCATAAATATAATTTCTAATTTATAAGTATTTCTTTGCACTATGTCATTAATTTATCAACCCGGGGTTCAATGTACTTGCGAGGCACTCTGTGCAGTCTACATAGAAAAGAGAATTCGTACCAATCTAGCTGGGCAGAAAGCAAGATCAAACATGAACTATGTTTAGGTAAGGGAATGAGTCACAATACTTCGACCCTTGGTTCTGCTGGTGGTATCTCTCATGGTTAAGTTTATGAACTCTCATAACCTTGTCCCTTTGTATGTTCACCTAGCAAAGTTCAAAGTACTATGATTCTACAACATATATATACATATATATATTCAAAAGAAGATATCAGTTCTTACTCGTAAATTATTACTAAACTAATGCAACAAGATCAGATTTAGTAAGATTCATCAATTTCCCATTCATAATCTTGTGAACGATATTAAAACAATGTTTCAACTAGAACATACACGACCAAATTCAACATAGAGCACTTAAAATAAACAAGAAGTCATAGCATAATTAATGATTTGTGATATGTAGTTCTAATAGTTATTGGTCATCATTCTCTAGAAAATTCCAGGGGCCATTATGCAACCTATATCCACTTTTCATCATATATTCAACTAAAAAGGAAAGAAACATAAACCAAAAACCATGTATAAACTTAGAAACAAAGAATTATAGACAGAAAGGTAAATAACACAGAGATGTACCTGTGAGTGGGCTCACTGGTAGGCCTGTGATTCAACTCAACTTTAAGTTACCAATAAGAAATCTAAGTACCACTCATAAACACCAATCTTATATTAAGTTCAGAACAATGATTTAAACAATCTTTCTCTCACACTCTTCATAATCACTCAAGTGAGCACACATGTATATATACAATAGATAGCTCAAATAGCTCTGAGTATAGAGCGACAATCTCCTAAAATTTTGGGAAAATAGTTAAAACAGACTAGATGCTTGTATCTGATGATTCATTTTGCTCCATAGGTATGGTATACGAGCCAATAATTGATCAAGTCCCATGATGCATTTGTTGAACTATTATGTACCTGTTCCCGTTCATATTTCATCATGTGTTCAAAATGAAGATGCTGGGTATCCCATTCAATGTCCATGGTTACTTATCCACGACCTTGTGCTGATATTCCTTGGCACTCAACTGAATATTAAATTCCAGCCTTGCCACTTGTTTGAGTTCCAGCTGTTTGTTAAAGGTATTCATATGGTGTATTTCCCATTAAGGTTATAGTGTTGGTATTATCTCAACGCTGACTAATATCGGATACTTGAGCTGATATATATGTATAACATGCCAATATATATATATATAATGTTTAAGTTTTGGAACCTTGTTGAATATAATGTGTTGAGTTGTCAGGCTGGATATATCTTTTTAAAATACATTCTCTTGAGAATATAATATATCTTCTTAAAATACCTTGAATATATATCTTCTTAAAATGCCTTCTCTTATAATTCTTCTTTGTTTCTTCGAAAGAAAAGAACTTGGGACCTTGCACTCTATGACCATAATTAGTTTTATTGAAAACCACACACAAAATAATTCAAATATCTTTTTAAAACTCATTCTAATCCTAGTCTATGAAAATAAATTAAGATGATTATATGGAAATTGTAATACCTTAAATAAAGATAGGACTTTATGGGAGATAAGTCTTTAGAAAATGGAAAAATGAGGCAAAATGTATATGTATATAGGATATAGGGGAACAAAAAGATGCCAAAGAGGGGGTTCATAAACATGTGAGATGTGGTCCTCCCAAGTAGAGATATAAACCAATATATCAACCAAATATCCTATAAGAGATGAATCTAAATATGGGCGTAATACATCATTCATCAGTCTCATAAATGTAGTTGGTGCATTACATAAACCAAATGGCATGACCAACCATTCATACAAACCTTGACTTGTCTTGAAGGCATTATTCTATGTGTATTCTTCTTTGACATGTACTCAAGGGTATCCCGATTTGAGATCCAACTTGGTGAAGTACTTGGCATGATGCAATTGGTCTAACTAATCATCGATCCGGGCAGAGGGTATTGATTTTTTAGTGTAATCTGGTTCAAAGCTCTGTAGTAAATACACATCTTCCAAGTCCCATACTTCTTAGGTATGATGCTGATAGGTTAACCACAAGGTGAAGTGCTTGGTTGAATCACTCATTGCTCCAACAATTGTTGCAACTACTTCTTAACTTCATTTGCTTACAAATCAGTCCATCTCCACAACCCAATATTTGGTAGTGGGGAGTCAGGGAACAACTATATCTTGTGCTCCACTTCCCTCTTAGGTGGTAGTCCTTTAGGCTCTTGGAACACTCCTCTGTATTCCTGCAAAAACTCCTCCAACTATTGTTTTTTCTTTTTAGTACATACCTACATGGATGCCTTTACTCCTAGCGATTCATCACCCTACTAATTCACTCATAATAAGATAAAAACATACTTATTTCTTAAACTAATCAAACTTTTGTCTTGGTTGGAACTTACGAGTGAGATATTCGATTTACCTTTATGTGCATTGATGATGAAATACTTCCCATCCTTGTTCAGGCGATATTGATTTTCTCTTTGAATGAGATCACATCCCTCATATACATGTAGGTGCTTCCAACCACTACACCACACACCTCAACAGGTACTAGATTTATCTTCACTTCATCAATAAAATATGCACTCATAACAAATTTGATCTTACATTATTTTGTGATCTTGATATTTGCATCCTTGTTTACCCACCCCATCAGATATGGGCTAAGAAAATCATGAATCTCCAACCTAATCTTGTTGACTAGATTGACTACTATGAGATTGGCTTGTGAACCAAAATAAAATAGAGAGTCTACCTTGGTATTCTTGACCTGGATCTTGATATGGAAGAGTTTTGTCATCTCCTCCTCTTCTTTGTGATGAAGGATACTCAAGTTCACATCCTTCTTCTTTGAAGTACATACAATATTCTCATCCAAATCTGAGCTGCTCTCTACCTGATTGATTGAATCCATGGCTAGAAGGTTGTTCTTCTTGGAATCCTTTTTGCGGTTTTTAGGGTTCATCTCTGGGTGTAGTTTCCAACACTTCTCTACAGTGTGATAATTGATATTTCAATGGTTGCAGTGGTTACTTGGATCCTTGCATTGATGTGCAGTGAATGTCATCTTCTTGTCTTTCCCTTTCCACTTCTTCTTCCTCTCCTTGGAAGCATCTTAGTGCTCTTTCTTCTTGGAACCACTTGGATATCCTTTCTTGTGGCCTATATGTTACACGTCAAAATTGCTCAGCTGGATAAGTGTCACATTATCCCTCTCAATTGTCGTAAGTGTCGCATCAACTTTCGCAAGTGTCGTAAGTTGGTCACAAGTGTCGCAAAAGATGTTCAGACATGCTGCCATGTCAATGACACTAAGGAAGCACTTATAACATCTCACATGATCGATATGAAGGAGAAGAACTAGTTTACTGAAGTCAAATAACTCTTGACACCTAAAAGGAACCCTGAAACAAAGGTTTTGAGGGGGAGTGCTCTTCCACTTCAGCTCTAGAAGCGCTAGCGCTCCCCTATAGTGCTTCAGGGAGCGTTATAATGCTCCCCAGCCCCCTTTCAAGGAGCGCTGCTCATCTTGAGAGTGCTAGTGCTACCCCAAGGCTTACCAAGGAGCGCTACAACGCTCTGATGCCCCTTATAAGGGAGCGCTACCTAATCTGAGGCAGTAGTTGGTCCGTTGAGAAGAATAAGGGGAGGATCATTCAAGATTAGGAGGTAGTTGTGCTCGAATTCTTGGTTTCATCAAGAGATCCCTGATCTAAGGAGAAGGTTCCCAACTTGTTCTAAAGATAACTCAAGAGGTTAAGCTCCTCTTAACCTATATAAACAGGCTCTATGATGGTGGAAAGGTGGAAGGAATTATCATCATGAAACTTATGATCTCATAAGGAACACACAGTCAGCCAAAGCAGAGTAATCAGTGAAGCTGTTGTTATGCAGATTGTGGAACTTTCAGGCAAGGGTTAGATGAAGAGGACTTGACGAAGCTGTCGCATTCGCATCTACGATTGTATGTATTGTTGTCGTTATTCTTATTAATATGACATGCTTGGCCTGTTTCTTTCTAGTTTGTGTTTAATGTCACATGAACTTATCACTAGTTGATAGATCTGTTTTCAAGCTAACATCAATAGAGTAGGAAGCGGTTTCATCTTGCTTTGTCCACAGAACTCAACGAGGAGAAAAGGATTGGAGCGCAACTCGGAGCATGCAGGGACAAACGTCGATAACAAGGTACTCCTGTCATCCTTCCTTCTCATGTGTTAGTTTAGATAGATTTGAAAGAAATTCAGTGTCCATGATAAGCATTTTTCTGTCTAGGGTTAAGGTCAAGCTCTAGAGGTCATCTACTTGTCCCCAGTATGGTCGCCAGTTTCTGTTGTAGGAAAATTTGGTTCATCCCAAGAAAGTTGCAGCTATAAAGGCGGAAGTTGAAAAACTTCTAAAATCTGGCTTCATCTATCCCGTCCCTTTAACCGAATGGGTCTCCAACCTCGTTTCGGTTGCTAAGAAACAAGGGACCATCCGTGTTTGCGTTGATTATCGCGACCTCAACAAAGCTTGTCCTAAGGACAACTACCCTATGCCCTTCATCGACCAAATCATCGATAACTGTGCAGGGAGTGTAATCTTTTCTTTCATGGATGGCTTTTCTGGATATAACCAGATTGAAATCTTGCCTACAGATCAACACAAGACAGGCTTTATCTACCCTTGGGGAACTTTCGCCTACCGAAAGCTACCTTTTGGCCTTAAAAATGCTGGAGCCACTTTCCAACGAGCCATGTCGTATGATTTTCATGACATCAAACACATCGCAGAACCCTATCTCGATGATTTACCTGCACATTCGCTAAATCGACCCGATCACATAGACCACTTACGCACGATTTTTATGCGATGTAGGTTCTACCGTATCTGTCTGAACCCGCACAAATGCATTTTTGCTGTCTAATCCGGTCGACTCCTCGGCTTCATTGTCTCCAAAGATGGGATTAGGGTGGATCCCTTAAAGATCAAGGCCATCTTAGCCTTACCTCCACCCACCAATTTAACCCAACTCCAAAGTTTGCAAGGCAAAGCAAACTTTCTTCGTCGTTTCATCTGCAACTATGCCGAGATTACTAAAGGATTTATGCGCTTATGGAAAAAGAACGTCCCTTTCATCTGGGATGGCACAGCTCAATGGTCATTCGATGCTCTCAAGCATGTTTTGACCCATGCTCCTTTGTTACATCCACCTGAATACACAAAGGATTACATCCTTTACTTGGCCGCTTCTACTTCCACCATCGCAAGGGTGTTAGTTCAAGAAGACTCCAACGACGAAGAACATGTGATTTACTATCTGAGCAAGAGTTTATCTGGACCCAAACTCAGATATTCGCATGTTGAGAAACTGGCTCTGGCAGCTGTCATCGCTGTCCAAAGGTTCCGCCATTACATCTTATTACGCACCACCACGGTAATCGCAGACTCCAACCCCATGTACCACGTCCTGACACGTCAAGTACTTGGGGGCAAATATTCGAAATGGATCGTTATTCTTCAAGAATTTGATCTCGAGTTTACGAAGGCGAAAGCCAAAAAATCCCTGGTGTTTGCTGAACTCATCTGTGCTTTTCCTCGTGCCGATGACAACATCGAACCTAGAGATTCTCTCCCCGATGAATCTCTCTTCCTCATCAGCACCTATGATCCTTGGTACGGAGATATTCTCCTCTACCTTCAAACACAACGTTTTCATCCTGACATCTCTCGCGAAGAGCAATGACGCATTCATCACCACTCTCGCCGTTATCTTATCCTCGGTGACACTCTATATCACCGTGGTATCGATACCATCCTTCGGCAATGTTTGACTCACGAGGAGGCTGAACGAGTTTTGAATGATTGTCATCTTGGTGCCTGTGGCGGCCACCTTTCCGGTATGGCCATAGCCCAAAAAATCCTACGTGCCGACTACTTTTGGCCCTCGATTTTCAAAGATTGTATTGAGGCTGTCAAGAAATGCCCACCCTACCAAATATTTAACAAGAAGGCACGCACCCACCCTATGTCGCTGCACCCAGTTATCACCATCGGCCCCTTTGCCAAATGGGGCATTGATTTCATGCAGTGTAATCCTACCTCAGCTGGGGGGCACGGTTACATCATCGTCGCCATCGATTACTTCACCAAATGGGCTGAGGCTATGCCTACCTTCCTGAACGATGGTTGTACTGCAACTCTTCTCCTTTTCAACCACATCATAACTCGTTTTGGTGTACCACGCACCATCATCACTGACCATGGTGCACACTACAAAAACCAGATGATGAGCGAGTTACATGTCAAATTGGGTTTTCTCCATGAAAACTCATCCCCTTACTACCCTCAAGCGAATGGAAAAGTTGAAGCTATCAACAAAGTCCTAAAAACCATGATCCAACGCATGGTAGGGGAAAACAAATCATCGTGGCATTTACAACTGTTCTCCTCTCTCTGGGCCTATTGCACCTCTATGAAAACTTCAACTGGATTCACTCCTTTCCAGTTGGTCTATGGAATTGAAGCTGTCCTACCAATCGAGTGCGAGATTCCATCACTCAAACTAAAAGTAGAACTCCTGCCTCATACTTCCGCCGAAGAAGAATGATTTTTGTATCTATCCAAATTGGACGAAACACGTCGCGATGCTGCTCTCGCCAATGAGACACATCAAAAATGAATTAAAAGTCAATATGACAAATCCATCCACCCTCGAACTTTCGCGGAAGGAGACTTAGTCCTTGTTTATGACCAAGTTCACGATAAATTGGGGACAGGAAAGTTAGAACCCATGTGGCACAGTCCCTACATCGTAAAGCGTGTCCTACATAAAGGTGCCTACGAACTAGTTGATCACGACGGAATCTCCCTAGGGGAGCCCCGAAACGGGCTTTACATTAAGAAGTACTATGCCTAGATCACCTAGCATTTGTACTTTGTACATTATTGTATTTAGTTTGGTGTGTCTTTTTCTTTCGCGTGCTCGAGTCTTTACCGTTGCCACTCATGACTGTGCTTGTGTTTTCATGCGTAGATGACGTCTTCCTTTCCTATATTTTTCGGATTCACGGATGGCGCTAGCCGACATACCCGGAACATTGCTTCAGCGGCTTGGGTTATTTACCAATTTGACCAGGTGGTGACTTCAGGAGGCATTTGTTTAGGACCAGCGACCAACAATATGGCATAATATCATGCTGTCATTGGACTACTGACCCAAGCTTCCTCTCTAGGTATTTCTCGCATTATTATTTACCTAGACTCCCAACTGGTGGTTTGTCAACTCAACCGTATCTACGCTATCCGCAGTCCTATCCTACTGCGCCTACACTTGCAAGTTCGTCATCTCGAACGAATGTTTGATTACATCGAATATAGACACATTCCAAGAGAAATTAATAGTGTTTCAGATTCATTAGCAAATTATATTATGGATCGGTACCTTTCCCACATGTAAGATTCAAGGAAAGCAAAACTGTACATTGCATGTAAATTAAAACACACCACAGACATCATCATGTAAAAAATCATTGGCATAATAGAAACTCGAAACTGTATATATATATATATATATATATATATATATATATATATATATATATATATATATATATATAGACAGCATGACTGAAATGTTTGTGTTACATCAAAAAGTGTGTAAGAGAGAAAAATATTGGGTCCATTCACCCATACAACATCGCCTAACAAGGCATACAAAAAACATGTCTGCGGGAGACTCTAATCTCCCCGCACGGTGTTGTGCTGTGAGTAACATACTACTGCACGCACTACACGCCTCAACATAGAATTGATATTCTCTGGCACCCCTACAGTGTGCCGCTGCAGATGTAAAGGCACATCCCCTCTCTGCAGAGGAGGGATACCCATCGTAAGGCCTTGGAAGTTCCTCTCAACCTCCCGGAGACCTGCCACTGATACCACTGGGTCTGCTGCGATTGGGGAACCTCCACGACGCCCTGGCACTAGTATATCAACTGGGTGCACTGCTCCCTTGTCTGCATGTTAACAAAACATCTGTTAAAAATCTTTCACATACCCAAAAAAATACATATACATCAAAAAAAAAAACTAGACAAGGAACGACTTAGTCTCTTACCTGACTCATCCCAATCTTCCCCCTCGGGCAAGATCAAGTCCATACTCCCACGGAAGTCTACATTGGCATAAGGGAAGTCCTCAATCCAGAGGTACTGGTGTCTCAACCAGGCAAAGAAATCACCAGTAAAGTGGAACTCTGACTCCGAAACTAGTCTCGGAGATAGACTAGTCCACCTCTCCATCCGAGGCTCATCCACTGGTCATACTGCCATGGCTATCTAAGGCTGCATCTGAGGGATGTGCTCTAAGAAAAACGAGACTAAAAATGATCCGTAGCCGAACTGCTTCTGACCAACTCTGCACCGTGAGATTCGTTCCTTCACATTCCGAAGAAACACTGCATTCCAATTGAACAGTGTTGGTTCCAAACACTGAACACCATAGGCCACCTGCGACCTCGATGCCAAATGAGCACTAGTGCTACCACTCATGCTTGTGATAGCAAATAATATAGATCAAAGAGGCAGATCTCGTATATCCTTGATAGGGATTCTGCCTCCTACCAACCTTGCTCCTGGAATGCAGTGGCGTGCCAGATACACGTCCACCTGCTCAGGTAATGCCCTCTACCCAGTGAAGGATATGGGGACCCCTCTCTTCGAGAGGCTGGTCAAAAAGTACACATCTTCCAACTCAATGGTTAGAAGTTGTGTACCGATACGGAATCTCTGTTCCACAACGTCCCAAAGACCAATCATGTGCTCAAGTAATAACATCTCCCTTTTCATTTTTTGCAATTTGAAAAACTTGAGCAAGCCATAGGCTCGTAAAGCGGCTCGCGTATGAGGACTCCGTAGAGCGGCTAAATCATTCATCTCGTGTTCCCTCTCTTTCCATTCAATCATGGTTGCCGAAGACACCTACAAAACAAAAAATCAATAATTTCATTATTCCCCACGTTTTTGTGATTTCAACGATTTTCAAAAAGCATTTTAAGACATAAAATCAAATTCCCGTGTCATCTAAAAGCAAATAATCACCCTTTTTAACCACCACACCCTTTAATATTTGCCAAACAATGATTAAAACGTGCTAAAAAATGCAAATCGACCTAAGGGGGTGCGTGGTCCATTGAGGGGAATTTTCATGAATTTATTTTGCTAAAATGGTCGGTCTAATCAATTGCAAGGGTGTAGACATCCTAACAACCCTTCTCCAATGCATTTTTGTAAAAGAATCTCTCTATTTTATCAACTTTTAAAAGGAGGCCGATTTGGTTCAAAAAGGGGCGACCTAGGGCTTTGTGTTTTAAATAAATAATTCCGTGAAAATCAATTTGAAACCATACAATTGAAAGAGTAAAGGATGGACACCTACCTGTTTCGAACGGTGGGCGAAATGGTCGATCGTAGCTCCGACACCGAGAAAAACAAGATTTGCTTCAAATTGAGATTCTCCAACACTCCAAAATCCTTGCAAATGAAATGGTAAATGAGTTTTTAAATCAATTGTTATTTATTAAATTTCATTTTTTATAAGGTATGGTCATTTTGGGTTTCTCTAATGATGTAAATGGCTTCACTAAACTCCGGTTTGTAGTTTCTGGCATTGCAGGTTTCTTGGCAGTTCTAATGAATCATTCACCTTGTCGCATTTATGAGCATAGTCTTAGTTCGTTCTCAAGCTCGACAATATGAGAATGTAACCGGGTAAACTTTTATCTCTTTTTTGGACCCATACGGATACAAACACACGAAAAATGAACCCCCCTGGAGTCTCCTTTAAACCCTTTTCAGACTCTCTAAATATGGAAAGATTGTCGAGTGATCTTGCTTTCTTTCACACTCGTTAAAAGGTTAGAAAGAGCGTCTTTCGAGCGATAGTTTAACCCTTTTTCGGTCTCGTTGGACTACTGTATGAAAAAGGAACTGAGAGAGTTCTCTTTTAAGTGTTTTTCCAAACTCTATAATCCTGAAAAACCTTCGAGTTTTTTGTTTTTGGACTCGTTAAAGCACACATCGACAGGCCCATATGGGAATGAACCCTTACTTCTTCTGGTTCGTTAAAAGGAAGAGGAACTTACCGAAGGTGAGTTATATTGAGCATGTGTTATCCTCCTCGAGCTCATTAAATAAAAAAGAGGTACTCATCTATCTGGATGGGGGAAAAATTGAAAGGAGCAAGCCAAGCAGTCTCTTGGGAACAACACCCAACATTTCCTAGAGTCGCCCTTGAACACAACACTTTGTCGTTTTGCACATATCATAATCCGCCGAACCTCTGCACTGAGCCAATCCTTTGAGTTTCATTTCACTCCTTTGGGTCACCCGATGCAAGTTGCAGTATCCATTGCATAGCGTTGGTCCATGTCATGTTTCGCTGTTGTGCCTCAGTGTTCAAGGGAAGTATCCGCCTCGAGAGTCAGCCATCCCAAATATCTTGCCTCAAAACCAGTGTCAGTCCATGTCCTTTTGATCTATCAATTACATCTCTATGTCTGTTTCGTTTCGTTGATGGGGGATACATCAATTCACTGCCTCGACAAGTCTATTCCTATCGACTCCAACACATTATCTGGGAATCAGACTTAGAAACCAGTTAGTACTTTGGGACCTGCATGCCTCAATGGCAGGCCTCCTCACATTCGATAGTGGGTTTACATCATTGACCTCTGATCGAATGATTCCACGAGTGTTTGACTTCAGCTCATCCATTCGTATTTGTTGGAATGTACTAGAGTACCTTGGGAATCATTGACATTAATGGTGATCTCCCTTGCACTTGTTAACGGTTTACATCATTGACCGATAATCAAGTGGTTTCTGCCATGTTCGACATCAAGACATCTATTCACATGGTCAGATTCATACCATATCGGGATTGGTATGAAGACCCTGGGTTGAGCCATCACTTTGATATATGCTTCGCCCAGGCTACAAAGGAGTTCTATTGGACAAATGACACATACACTGTTACATAGATCCACTTTGTATTGGTCATGGCTATGTCTTGTCATCTCGTAGATCCACCATGTATTCTTTGTGGCTACGATAGGTCCGTGTCATCAGAGTATAGATCCACATTGTATCCTTAGTGGCTATACCTTTTTATCAATACAATTATGGATCTGCAGTGTATTTTATGGCGGCCATATCCTACTAAATTATGATCACCCAAGCATAGGTATGCCTTCCTTGGGTTTTGAAATGTGTCATGATATTTGCTGGATGTTTTTGTGCAGCTTCTGTCGGGTTCTCTGAGTCTATACCCTTGCTTGAGCATCTACAAAGTATTTCAGTTATCAGTTGGCATCTTCTAACTTCATACTTTGGGGGGCATTATGTTACATGTCAAAATTGCTCAGCTGGATAAGTGTCGCATTATCCCTCTCAATTGTCGTAAGTGTCGCATCAACTTTTGCAAGTGTCGTAAGTTGGTCACAAGTGTTGCAAAAGATGTTCAGACATGCTGCCATGTCAACGACACTAAGGAAGAACTTATAACATCTCACATGATCAATCTGAAGGAGAAGAACTGGTTTACTGAAGTCAAATAACTCTTGACACTTGAAAGGAACCCTGAAACAAAGGTTTTCAGGGGGAGCGCTCTTCCACTTCATCTCTAGAAGCGCTGACGCTCCCCTATAGTGCTTCAAGGAGCGTTATAACGCTCCCTAGCCCCCTTTGAAGGAGTGCTGCTCATCTTGAGAGCGTTGGTGCTACCCCAAGTCTTACCAAGGAGCGCTACAATGCTCTAATATGCCTTCTAAGGGAGCGCTGCCTAATCTGAGGCAGTAGTTGGCTCGTTGAGAAGAATAAGGGGAGGATCATTCGAGATTAGGAGGCAGTTGTGCTCGAATTCTTGGTTTCATCAAGAGATCCCTGATCTAAGGAGAAGGTTCCCAACTTGTTCTAAAGATAACTCAAGAGGTTAAGATCCTCTTAACCTATATAAACAGGCTCTATGATGGTGGAAAGGGGGAAGGAATTATCAGCATGAAACTTATGATCTCATAAGGAACACACAGTCAGCCAAAGCAGAGTAATTAGTGAAGTTGCTGTTATCCAGATTGTGGAACTTTTAGGCAAGGGTTAGACGAAGAGGACTTGACGAAGCTGTCGCATTCGCATCTACGATTGTAAGTACTGCTGTCGTTATTCTCATTAATATGACACGCTTGGCTTGTTTCTTTCTAGTTTGTGTTTAATGTCACATGAACTTATCACTAGTTGATAGATCTATTTTCAAGCTAACATCAATAGAGTAGGAAGCGGTCGCATCTTGCTTTTTCCACAGAACTCAGCGAGGAGCAAAGGATTGGAGCACAACTCGGAGCGTGCAGGGACACACGTCGATAACAAGGTACTCCTATCATCCTTCCTTCTCATGTGTTAGTTTAGATAGATTTGAAAGAAATTTAGTGTCCATGATAAGCATTTTTCTGTCTAGGATTAAGGTCAAGCTCTAGAGGTCATCTACTTGTCCGTAGGCAGATTTTCCTACAACACTATATTTTTCAGATACTATGCTTGCACACAAACCTCATCAACTGTCTTGGGCTTGAAAAGCATCAGTTTCTTTCGCAACTGACTATGTATACCCCCCATGTGCTCGAGTAGTACATTTGGGTTCTTGGGAGAGATACCCCTCATGATAAGAATATTTCTAAATTTGGTGGTGTACTCTTACACACTTTGCACTTTCCTTTTCTTGAAGTAATTTCAATGGATCCATTAGTCCTCTACATACCCGATAGGGTAGTATTGATACTTAATGAGGTTTTTGAAATCCTTCCACTTAATTACTGGTGGATCACCCTCCATCCTAAGTGTCTCCATGTGGCTTTCCCGCTAAGTTAATGCATGGCCCTCTAATTTCAATGAGGAAAATGAAATATTCTTCTTCTCATCTATATTGTGAAAACTGAAATAGACCTCTAATTGCTGCAACCAATTATTCAAATTTAGTGCATCGATGTCACCATGGTATGGCTTGATATCCGTTTTCGCTTCCATTTTAAATATAATCTGTGACGAGGTAATGACATTATAACTTCACTACTGTTTCTCGGGCTCTTTTGTTGTCTTATTTTTTGGGTCTTCATTTCCTTCCGGTTTCCCCTCTGATCCGATATCTGAGTCAGAGCCTCCACCCTCCCTGAACGGTCCAAGATTTCTTTCTAGAGCTTCCATGAGGAGGGACATATTGTGAGAGATATCAACAACTTTCTTTTTCAACCTTGCAAATCTCTCTTCTATTAGATCTCAAGGGTTTTTTTGAACATACTCATCTACCATGGCTAGGGTTCTACGACTTTCTTCTTAAGATAATTAATGTATCCTAAAACTTTCCACAAATACCCCAAAGAAAACTGCTCTGATATCGATATGATTTGTAAACTTTTGTGGATATTCTACTAGAACAATTCACCACAACATATCTTAAACTATTTTGAAATATCAGATTTTTTGCAATTTATTTCCTTAGACCTTAGATTAGTTAATTACTAGCTTTGCTTCAATTTATAAATATAACTAAATACAAAAATGAAAGAACAAGGAAAAATATACACATCGTCCACACAATTGAACACAAGATGTATCCTGGGAAACCCAATATGGGAGGAAACCCAGCTAGAAGTTGAGGTGTTGGGGCCCTAACCCCTAACATAGATAGAATAATATACTTTCCATGTACCGACATTAGTTAATAAGGCCTAAATATATTTTCCATGTAATAAAGATCAACATTAGTTAGTAAGGCCTATTTAATAATTGTGAACGATTCAATGTAAGAAGACCTAATAGAACCTTTTGCGTCTAGAAAGATCTTCCTCTAGAATGTTCTTTAGAAGATATAATTAATATAAATAAGAGTAGAAGGCATGGGAAAGCTTGTCCCAAGAATATTGTGTTAGAGATCTGCTTTTCTAGAGGTTTCCCCCTCAAGGAGGCAAGTGAACATTGCTTTCTTTGAATAAAGATATTATTTATGGTATTTCTCTTCTCAATATTTTGTTGTTCCATTGATATATGTTAAATATTTTGATTTTTGCATATTATATTACATCTGGTACTTTACAAGCGGTATCAAAGAACTTTCCTTGGCAAGAATTGTGGGTAATTTTTTTTCCAAGGTAGAGACGTACTTTCGATATCTTTAAAGAACAAATATCCATCATTCAGCGGGTAACTGCGTTGGGGAATTCTACACATAGGCAATACAAGCGAATTGACAAGGTTGCCTAGAAACTAAAAGTTTTGTCCTTATTGGAAACCTCTGTAATCCCTATTGGTACCCCTCGAGTAGTACTGCATCAGATAAAATATGTACACGACCATCACTACCACTTACCGACATGTATATAAGGATTCCCCTAGGTCTCCTGAAATTATCCCTAAATCAATTGATTAACCACGTCACTTCTATAGTGTCACTGAGAACAAAAATCAGAAAGATACTCTCTAGTACCTGGATAATTGGGTAGTACGGCTAAAGGCATGGTCGATCCTCCTTAGTTGGTGCCTTGAGATATTGTGTTGAGTACTATTGTTTGATCCCACACGTATTTCAAAGAGCTACATCATAGGGAAAACCATTTTCCATAGGCACCCTGCAAACCCTAACTAGGGGGGAATTTCGACAAGGAAAAAACAAGATATTTTGGCCGTGCAACCTTGAATCTTGCATTCTAGTTACAAAATTCCTACACATTTTTTTTTTCTGTTAAGAATTTGGGCATTTCGACACTAGATTATTATTCAGGTCGGAATATAACTATCTCATTGGATTCCTCTTTTTTTTCTAATCACTATGATACCTATCATTTCTAACTTTTGTTTTTTACCCTGTGGACCCATACCCTTCCCGACACCTTTATTTCCCACTTATCCCATTGGTTTCCTCTCATTTCCTTGATCATAGTGGTATATATCACTTATATTTTTTTTCCATGGACCCACCCCTCTTTCCCTCATGGATCCCACCCTCCAAGTAGAAACCAATCATAAACTAAATATTGACTTTACTTCCTTTCATTCCCAAGTGAATAAGGACATTCTTGCCATTCATGCAAAAATGAACTACATCCAGGAACAACTAGGTAGCCAAATGACTGAAGTCAATTCCGCTCCCCAAAAATTCATGAAAAAATTCCAGGTTCCCTCCTTTGACCCACCTCTCTATCCTGAAGATGTTGGATCCAAATGGCCTTTGCATTCTCATTCCAACTCCCTACCTTGTGACCCCCGTCTTCTCGTAGTTGAGGTGAAAAAAATTGATGGCTCGGATCCAACAACCTGGGTCATCCAAATGGAACACTATTTCTCCCTGCATGGCATTACTAATGATTTAACCAAGCTGTTATCATTGAAAAATTTCTCATCACAATACAGGAAATGGTTGAAGACAATACTAGCACAAAACATTAATCAAAACACCTCAAGCATTTACAAAACCTGTTCAACAAACAAAACTATGAAAATGGTCATTGAATTTCAGTGCAAAATTTCCAAGGATTAATCTAGCACATCCGCGCGAGCCAACACAACATTGAATGTGCACATTGTGAAGACTGCATGACTATCTCCACAAAAACTCGCATGGATGCATAAACGTCGCATTAATGCATTTGGTCAGAGCTCAACCACTTCCATCTCAAATTGTACCATGAGAAGGCCATAAGATTGACCCAAAATCTTACCTTGGGGATAGTGAAAGGATGGGAAGTACCTTCAAAGAGCTCCCATTCACACTATGGGAAAGCTAAGAAAAATATTTCATTGGTCCTATAAATACATGACCAATGTGTGCAAACAAGAAGAATAATTTTTGAGTATTGTTATGATGTTTAATTTGTCTTAGAGAAGCCATTTTTCTCCTATAACTCTTTGAGCATTCAAAAAAAGTGTTGCACTTCTCTCCTCGTGAGAATTCGAACAATTAAGTTTTCATCATTATATTTCCATTTTTATCCCTTGTTAGAAGAGAGAAATATTTGTATTTGGGGGATTCAAGAGCCTTCCCGAGGAGGAAGAGGGGACTCATAAGTTCCCATACTTCTCCTGGGTGTTATCATTCCAAAGATCAATCTCATTTGGTAGCTATTTCTTGTATCTCTTTCATGCATCCATTTGAGTTTTTACATGGTTAGTTTAGTTTTTTTTTCCTTATTTCTTTCTTTTTATTTAGTTCAACCACTAATCATCTAACAAAATTTTGTATTATCTTGCTAGCCTAACTATATAGTTAAGGGGCCTCTGTTTTCTCACCCAAGTGAAAAAAAGAACCCAACATAAGATTCATTACATAATTCTCTATTTGGATTTGGAACGATGGGAAGGGTGGAAATGGTGTAGAAATTCACGTCAAGGGTATGTTGCTTGGTCACAGTTTGTTGCTGAGCTATATGAATACTTTGACACAACCACACACCATTTAGGATGTTTGATTAATTTGAAATAGTATAGAACGATGGAAAATTTTATTGTTACCTTAGAGAACTTGACTTTCTATACGGAGGGCATGATATATGTTTTTTTTAGGGATTTTTTAACCAGTGGCCTCAAGGATGAAAGATGCACTCAGGTCATAATGGCTCACCTCCATACTTTGTTGGAAGAAACTAAATGTGCCAAGGAGGCACAATAGGTCATCTTGGCCTAGAGAAGAAAACCCACTTTTGTTCCCCACCCCAAACCCACAATGCCTTCCCCTCAGGCCACTCCTCTCAAGGTCCAAAAATTAACACTGGTGGAAATGGATGAATGCCAACTCAAGGGTCTCTTCTATAATTGTGATGAAAAATACTTTTCAGGGCACAAGTGTAAAGAACATAAACTCTTTATGGACATTTCAAAGGATGTTTCTGGTGAATTTGTTGAGGTCTCTCCTGAAGTCGAGCTCCCCCAAACATAAAATATTTCTCCGCTCACTGATCCACCCGAATTTGAACCACTGATTTCGCTGAATGCTCTCACTGGTTTTTCTTCTCCCCAAACCCTCAAATTGAATGGTTTCATTAAGAATTGGAAATTCATCATCCTAGTTGACAGTGGAAACACTCATAATTTAATTCATCATCTCCTTGCTCAATATGTCAATTGCTATATCTGTGCTGTCAACAATTTTCAAATCATGATTGCCAATGGTGGTTCCATGAAATTTGGGGGGCGTTGTGAAAATATGTGCCTAAAAATTGGTCAGTATAACCTGAAATGTCACATATTTGCTATTGACATGGGTGGTTGTGACATTGTTCTTGGTGCTAAATGGTTACACGCTCTCGGCACCATAACCATGGATTTTTAGGATTTAACCATGCAATTCCAATACGAAGGAAAAAAATATAAATTCCAAGACATTACAACATGGTCCTTGGAGATCATCAGTTCCAACTGCATGGAAAAGTTACCCAAGAAAGGTCATTCTGGCATCATTTCCCAACTCCATTCCATTCAATCAATTGATACACCCCCAATACACCCCGAAATTCAAGCTATCCTTTCCCTCCATCCCACTATTTTCCAAACTCCCCAGGGCCTGTCCCCCGCTCCCGAAGACCATGACCATTCCATTCCTTTATTCCCATGCAATATTTATCCCAATGTTTTCCTTTATCATCATCCCTTTGATAAAAAAAAATGAAATTAGTAAACTTTTCGAAGAATTGTTAGAAGCAGGTGTTATATGTCCTAGTACCAGCCCCTTTTCTTCCCCTATTTTCATGGTCCTCAAGAAGGAAGGAACTTGGCATATTTGTCTTGAGGAAGACATCCCAAAGACTGCATTTCACACTCATGAGGGCCACTATGATTTCTTGGTTATTCCCTTTGGTATATGTAATTCCCCCTCCACTTTTCAAAGTCTCATGAATCATGTCTTTCATCCTCTCCTCTCTCACTTTGTGTTAGTTTCCTTTGATGATATTATTGTCTGTAATAAAACATGGCCAACCCATCTCTCCCATGTAGATAAACTTCTCCATATCCTTTCCAAGCACCAATTTTTCCTCAAACAATATAAATGTTATTTTGGCGCCTCTGAAGTTGAGTGCATGTGTCATATTGTTGGCAAGGATGGTGTAAGGTTGGATCCCAAGAAAATTAAAGCTATGCAAAATTTACCTCATCGTAAAACTCTTAAAATTTTACGTGGTTTCCTGGGTTTAATGAGATATTGTCATAAGTTTTCTCATAATTATGGCCAAATTACATCTCCTCTCACAACTCTCCTTAAAAATAATGCTTTTAGTTGGACTCCAACAACTGACCAATCCTTCCAAGCCTTGAAAGAAGCTATATGCACTACTCATGTGCTGGCCCTATCTAACTTAACTAAGACCTTTGTTATGGAATGTGATGCATCATGGAGAGGAATTGGGGAATTCCTCATGCAATATGGATGAACTTTGGATTTCACCAACAAACAGTTGTTAGATCAACATTTGGGCCAATCAATTTATGAAAAGGAAATGTTATCTATTTTGCATGCAGTGGATCTTTCGTGCCCTTACTATTGGGACAACTCTTCCAAATTAAGATGAATTATCAAAGCCTCTAATACTTCCTAGAACAATGAATTTCATCCCCAGATAAACAAAAATGGGTGACCAAGTTGTTTGGATATGATTATGAGATTGTTTATAAGAACAAATAAGAAATGTGGTGGATGATGATCTTTCTAGTAAATATGAATACAAAGGGTCCCTCTATTCCCTTTCATTCGTTGTCGCTGTTTGGATTTAGGATGTTCGACAGGAATGGTTGCAATACCCCAAAATTTATGGCCTAATCCAAAAATTTCAACAAGATCCCCAAGTTTCTCCAGGATACTCTTATCACAATGACATATTTCTCTATAAAGGTTGCTTATATTTAAGCAAACAATAGACACTTAAATACAAGGTGCTATTTGAGTTTCATGCTTCACCTACAACATACCATTCAGTTTTTATCATAACTTATGAACGGGTCAAACAATATTTCTTCTGGGACAATATGAAACAAGACATATGCACCTTTGTGGCCAAATTTTATACTTGTCAACGCAATAAGGTAGAGATTATCAAACTTTCGGGTACACTCCAACCACTTCTTCTTCCACCTACTATTTGGATGGATATTTCTATGGATTTCATTGTTGGGTTAGCTAAATCATACAATAAGTCAGTCACCATGGTGGTCGTGGATCGTCTTTCTAAATATACACATTTCTATGCTCTTCAACATCCGTTCACAACATCCACAATGGCTCAAATTTTTATGGATAATATCTTCAAACTCCTTGGAATGCCTCATTCTATTGTTTCTGACTGTGATCCTACTTTTACTAGCAATTTCTGGCAAGAATTATTGATTCTCTAGGGAACTCAATTGCATCTCAACACTGCCTATCATCCCCAGATGGATGGCCAAACAGAAGCGGTCAACAAGTGTTTTGAAACATATTTGAGGTGTTTTTCATATGACATGCAACATCACTAGGTTCATTGGTTAACCTTAGCTGAAAGGTGGTACAACACCTTTTACCATACTACCACTCACATGACTTCTTTTGAAGTAGTCTATGGACAAAGCCAACATCGGTTCTCCCATACATATTGTGTGTCTCCAAGGTTCAGGAGGTTAAACACAATATTACCGTCTGCATGACCATTCTCCGTACTCTCAAATAAAATTTGGTAATGGCTCAAAACTGCATGAAGCAACGGGAAGATCAAGGCCATTCTGAATATCAATTTGTTGAAGGGGATCATGTGTTTCTCCATCTCCAACCATACATACAAACTTCACTCAAATCCCAACAATGTCATATACTTGCACCAAAATTATATGGTCCTTATAATATTATGAAACGTGTGGGGCCAGTGGACTATCAATTATCTTTGCCAGTAACTCCAAGTTACATCTTGTTTTTCATGTCTCATGCCTGAAGAAAGTGATTGGAGCCAAATGCCACACCTAGACCAGTCTACCAGAGTTGGATGAAGAAGGTTCTATTTGGTTGCAACCACAAGCCCTCTTGGACCAACGAGAACATCGCCTCCATCATCACACCATCAAAGAAGTTTTAGTTCACTGGAAGGATACTCCACCAGAAGATGCCACTTGGGAACCGACTACCATTCTGCAATAGTTTCCTCATCTTAAGCCTTGAGGACAATGCTCTTTCTCGAGGGGGAGGGCATGTTAGGGACCTAACCACTCACATAGATATAATAATATATTTTCCATGTAATATAGGCCAACATTACTTAATAAGGCCTAAATATATTTTCCATGTAATAAAGGTTGACATTAATTAGTAAGGCCTATTAATAATTGTGAACAAGTCAATGTAAGAATATCTAATAGAATCTTCCACTTATAGAAAGATCTTCCTCTAGAATGTTCTTTAGAAGATAAAATTAGTATAAATAAGAGTAGGAGGCATGAGAAAGCTTGTCCTGAGAACTATTGTAATAGAGATATGCTCTGCAGGAGGTTTCCCCCTTAAATATGTAATACCCTAGGCCAAACCCCAATGGAAATGTAATTACAGATGTGCACATAGGCTGGTGAACTAGGAACTTATTGGGAAAGTGAGCCTATTTTGTTTTATGTAATTTCACTTTGAATTTAATAGAAAAATACAATTGCATGTAGACCATCCTGACAACAAAGAGTATGGGGGGATAAAATCCACTAGATGGGAAAGGGGGATAAGGATATAGGAAGGGAGCTAAGCCATGGGGCTTAAACCAAGGAAATATTAATAAAATATTTCTAACAAAGGCAAAAAGGCATGAACATGATTTTTTTCCAAAGTGTTTGGAAAAGGGAAAATGAATCACCAAGTGGGTTCAAAAGAGATTTTAGCATATGGAAAGTATCAACCCAAGTGCATGCAAACAAAATAGCAACCATAGTGAATTTTTTGGATTCATGCAAGGATTCAACCAGGTTGTCCCGCTCTCCATCATCCATACCTTCCCCTGCTGTTGTTGTACACATTTGATGGCATCACCATTTTGCTAGAGGATGCTTGAAGCGATATTTGGCTGGGACTTAAATTGAAGAAGTGGGTTTTTAGGCCCGTGTGCATGTCTCTCTAGGTGAGAGAAGTGCTATCGAAGAAGTGGGTTTTTAGGCCCATGGAATTCTCTCCAGGTGCAATAATTATCGAGGGTTTCATTCCCAAGGTGCCAAGTTGTAGTTACAGGGATCTAAGACTTTCTGAGACTTCCTTTCCATCTTGGTGCTGAAGCCATGGAAGGGAAGTGGAGCAGCCAAATCAATGTTGAGAAAAGAAGGGGAACACTTCCTAGGGTTGGAAAAACATGTGGGGAATGAGAGACTGTAGACTAGATGTTAAACTTGGCACCTGAACTGGAATATTGTTGTTTCTGAGAGACCTTACCTAGATAGGATTTCCTTTCCCAAGTGGAGTTTAAGCCCCAACTTAGGGGTGACCTTGCTGAGTTATAAGTAGCAGAGTCTAAGGCTAGGAGGAAAGACAGAGGTGTGCATAGAATGGGTGGCTATTTATATAAGATAAGTAGTTCACCATGTGTTTGTATGAATTCCTATATACATAATTCTATATTCCTGTTAATAGATATTTACTGTGCTATTTATATTCAGTATGCTACTGTTACAATAATACAAGAACTGTAAATATGTGTAATCCATCATGGTTATGGAATCCACTGAATTTACACCTTGAATTGTACATGGAATGTATTTATATATTTCTCTTATGGGTTTTTATTGTTTTAATTATCCTTGAGTGTTTTTCCGCTATAATTTCCCAGAACTATATATCTTCCTTTATATTTACACAAAAAGCATAATTGTGTGTTTATGTATGGTTTACTTGCTTATATATGTTTATATATATGGGCATTGTTAGTATTTTTCCTATCTCTTTTCATACGCATAATTTTTCCTTTAATCAATGATAACAGAGTGGAAATACGACAACTCAGGGCTGGGAATGCCTATGTTCTATAATGGACATCTTGTGGGATGAAAAATCCCCAAGTGAGCGACGAGAAGTAAATAGATTAGAGTTTTTAGACTGATATTCGAAGGTAAATTAGGATAAAGCCTCGAAAAATCATCTAATTTTGGAAGCAGACTGATAAAACCACAAAATTTCCATATATTTTTCGAGAAGTAATCACAACTGTCAATTCAACATACTGAAATAATCCAGGTCATTGGTCGGGGTCCCTCACATATGAGAGATTGCAAAGGGTCCAAATCATTAACAACCATTGGATCCATCAGAGAATGGATATAAATGATCTCAACCGTTGATCACGAAGGGTGCCATCAGAATAGTTCATGGTTAGGCCAAGATGTGACTCTGAATTAATCTGAGCCGTCGATCCATCGGAGAATAATTCAAAGTGATCATGATTTTCCATCACAGTGAGTCCTTTAGAGTAGTATGGTCCACTTTTATGAAATTACTCGGAAGGAAAGACTCCAAGAAACAATCCCAATCGTCGATCAGAGAACAACTAAGATGTAATCTCGATCGTTGATTGTGTTAATGTTTAATCCATTATTATATTTCTTTTCATTTTAATAGATAACAATAGCATAATATAGAATCATTGAGAAATACACAATCACAAGAGACACATCATTTATCGTGGGAAACCCTCATGGGGAAGAAAACCCAGCAAAACTTCCTTACTATAGATAGCCAATACAATGCCAAGAGATAACTCAAACAAATACATAAATTCCTCTCCTAAATATGCACCTCTCTCTCTCTCTCTCTCTCTCTCTCTCTCTCTCTCTCTCTCTCTTCCCCAACTACAGCTCCTAAACTTGTCTCTCAATGAACAAGTGAGTGTGTGTCTAAGTGAGGTGCTAGCCTCCTTATTTATACAAATATGGCACGTGTGAAAGTGTCTTTTCACTGGCAGGGCCGACTTCTTCTTCTGGGTGGTTATAACCACCTTTATTATATTCTAGGGCCTCTTTGATATATTCCGAGGCCGACTTCTTCTTTAGCCTATTAAAATTCCATTATGACCAATCCGCAAAAGGGGATTTGGTCTTTTACAATAGCCGACATGATCAATCCACAATGAGGATTGATCTAATGAATAATATATCAAATAATAATCAAAATACACTTTGCAGTTACATTATTTCAACACTCCCCCTTAACAAGAAGGGTATTCTTCAATAACATCAGGTGAGAGAGAGGATTGCATCATCAACAACATCAGGAGGAAAACATCATCAATATCATCTTGGAACACTGACTGGCGTATCTATAAATCATTGGAATTTTTCTTCGTCGACATCATCGTCATTCTTAAAGGAATGCAATCATCATTTGCATCAATATGGATTAGTAGAAAACTAATACATCATCATCACAACACGAGGTTGGCTCATCATCATAATACTGGACTGACTTTACATCACAACTGTAAGGATGGAAGCATAGTACCCGTCTTGCTTTATGTCACAACTATCAAGCTGGAAGCAAGTTACTAGACTAGCTTTACATCACAGCTATCAAGCCGGAAGCACAGTACTAGTCTCATCTCATCATCTTTCTTTACGTCACAACAATCAAGATAGAAGAAAGATACTAGACTAGCTTTACGTCATAGCTATCAATCCGGAAGCACAGAACTAGAATCATCTCATCATCTTGCTTTAAGTCACAACAATCAAGTTGGAAGCAAGATACTAGATTGGATTTACGTCACAACTATCAAGCTGAAAGCACAGCACTAGTCTCATCTCATCATCTTGCTTTACGTCACAACAATCAAGATGGAACTAAGATACTAGACTGTATTTACGTCACAACTATCAATCCGGAAGCACAGTACTAGTCTGATCTCATCGTCTTTATTTACGTCACAACAATCAAGCTGGAAGCAAGATACTAGACTGGCTTTACGTCACAACTATCAAGCCGAAAGCACATTCCTAGTCACATCTCATCTCATCACTGCTCCCCCTTTTGAGGAAGGTCCTTTTGGACTATATGAAGCTTATCTCGAAAGTGCTCAAACTTTACACGAGATAGAGGATTTGTCAACACATCAACAACCTGTTCATCTGTGCTAACGTATTGGAGATTTATGGCTCCTCTCTGCACCATGTCACAGATGTAATGATATCAGATCTCTATGTGCTTCGACCTGTCATGGAATACATGATTCTCTGTCATCTTTATGCAGCTCTGGTTGTCACATAGGATCGTGGTTGCTTCCATCTCTAGGTCAAATAGACCGGTCAACAACTTTTTAAGCCATATAACTTCGCAGCTGGCAGAACACACATCAATGTATTTTGCTTTCGTTGTGCTGAGAGCAATGATGGATTGTTTCCTACTCTGCCACAAGATCATGGCTGATCCTAAACTGAAACAACATCTTGAAGTGCTTTTCCTATCAGGAACACTTCCTGCCCAATCTGAATCAGTGTATCCACTCAATGTGAAATCACAATCTCCATCACAACTGAGACCACAATCTAATGTACCCTTAAGGTACCTCATCACATGTTTTGTAGCCACTAGGTGAACATGTCAGGGTTCTACCAGAAACTGACTCAAGTTGTTCATGGAAAAACAAATATCTGGTCTGGTGTTCATCAGATACATCAACGATCCAATAATATGTCTATATAGTGTGGAATCAATCAATTCTGACAAAGTATCGACCATTGGATTCAACTTCATTTCCATGGGTGTATTCATGGACTTGCACTCTAACATGTCGAATCTCTTCAAGATTTCGACTGGATACTTCCCTTGGTTAAGGAATATCCTCTATGGACTCTGCCATACCTCAAGACCTAAGAAGTAATGCATTAGGCCAAGGTCTTTCATATCAAATTATGAGGTGAGTCTCTTCTTACATTCGGTGATGAGATTTTCTTCTCCAGTTAAGAATAAGTCATCCATAGACAACAATAATATCATTGGCTCATCGTTCATAACCTTGAAGTAGAGGTTAGAATCTTCTTTACTCTTTGTAAAGCACAAGCTCACCAGGAAACTCTCTATCCAGCCATACCAAGCTCTAGGAGATTGCTTCAATCCATACAAGACTTTCTTCAACTTGCAGACATGAGACTTCCTGTCTTCAACTTCAATTCCTTGAGGTTGCTCTATATACACTTCCTCTTCGATGACACCATTTAGGAAAGTTGTCTTTACGTCCATCCGGTGTAACTTCCACTTCCTCTTAGCTGCAAGGGCTATGATGGTACTGATCAAAGTGTATCTGGCTACAAGAGCGAATGTCTCTTCGTAGTCAATGCCTTCTTTTTGGGAAAAGCCATGAGCGACAAATATTTCTTTATACTTCTCAATACTTCCATCAGCAACATGTTTTATTTTGAAGAGTCATTTGGAAGATACCACGTCCTTACTTTTAGGTCTGTGAACTATTTCCCATACATCATTCTTTATTATGGATTGGTATTCCTCTGTCATGGCATCTTCCCATTCTTTCTTTTGAATGGCTTCTTCAAAGCAAGTAGGCTTCTTCTCTAGGAGATCACACATCAAAGCCGTATAATGGGAGAATGGCTTTGGTTTCTTCACCTGTCTCATGGTTCCTTCAGGAACACCATACTTCTCTCCATCTTGAATAAGCTGTCTTGCCCAAGCAGTCTTTCTCTTATGGAAGATCGTCATTTCAGAAGGTTCTTGAAATTCTACTATGTCATGATCTTCTAGAATTTCCTCATTATGGGAAGTTATGACTTCCCTCACTAGTTCTGCAGCTTTGGGAACCTCCCTCACTGATTCTACAATTCTGGGGATTACGGGTTCCTCTTCATATACTTCTTCATGCTAGCATCTTCTCGATTTCTTGAGTGTTGCATCTTCATCGAAGGTCACATCCCTGCTGATCTCAATGCAACGGTGATATGGTATATAAATTATAAAGGCCTTGGAGACCTCACAGTATCCCACAAATATTCCCTTCTTTCTTGAAGGTTCCAACTTGTTTCTCTTTTATTTCAGAATATGTATAAAAACTAGGCAGCCAAATATTTTGAGATGCCTTACCTCTAGTTTCTTTTCCGGTGAACATCTCTTCTGGGGTCTTGAACCCAAGTGCACTATGGGACAATCAGTTTTGAAAATATATGGCTGTCATTGCTGCTTCTGCCCATAATCACATAGGAAGATCTTGATCGTGGATCATGGTCTTCATGACTTCCATTATCATTCTGTTCTTCCTTTCAGCTACACCGTTTTGTTGAGGATTATAGGGAGTAGTGAGTTCCCTCTTGATCCCAACATCGTTGCAGAAGTTCACAAACTCTTTTGAGGTGTATTCTCCTCCATTGTCTGACCTGAGTATCTTGATCTTTCTTTTATAAAGATTCTCTATCAAGGCTTTGAATTCCTTGAATTTGCTGAACAATTCATATTTAGATTTCAAGAAAGACAACCACGTATTATGAGAATAATCATCAATAAATGATACATAGTATACATACCCACTAATGGAGGATGATGGCATTGGGCCACACACATATTAATGAATGAGTTCTAGAACTCCTTCTGCTTTGTTTTCTCTCTTCAAAAAAGGGTTCTTGATTTTCTTCCCTTGTGCACATCCATTGCACACGCCTTCATGGTCAACCTTGAGTTCTGGTAAACCTGTGACCTCTTTGCATATGTATGGTAGCGCCTTGTAGTTGATGTGAGCTAATATTCTATGCCAAATTTCACATGGATTCTCAATGGTGTGGGTCATGACAGCTTCTGAGTGACCCTTTAGCTTATACAAGCCATTCTCTTCTTTTCTAATGATGATTGCTTCTTTTATGGTTTCTCCTTTAGCCCACATAATAACTTCTCCATCTATAAAGGCAACTCTGAAGCATTTCTTTTCTAAAGATGAAATAGAGAGTAGGTTCTTTGTCACTGGTACATAGAGTGCGTCCTTCATCTTCATAGAATTTCCTGATTTAAGCTTGTAGTTTGATTCTCCCACTCCCTTGATGGGATATTGGTAATCATATCCAAGTGTCACTTTCTAAGAAAATTTCTTTTCTGAAATACAAGACATAATTTCTCTTTGACCTGTCATGTGCTTTGATGCATCACTATCAATGAGCCAAGTGTCCTCTCTAGGTGTTACCGATCATGAGAGGGACGAGATTAAGACATAGTCTTTGATATGCTCTCTTATCATCTTTGCGGGTGGCTCTTCATCTTCGATTGCATGGGCATGGTGCCTCTTATGTTTCCTCTTGTATTATTATTGTCTTGTTGGACAAAAATTCGCAATGTGTCCCATCTTGTCACAATGGTAACATTGTACAGATGAGTAATCTCTTTCCTTTTGTTGTCCTTTCTTCTGAAATCTCCTTGGATGAGATTCTTTATGATTGAATTTGTTTGGGGGTTGAGACTCTTTATAAGTCTCTTTCTGGAAGTAGGACTTCTTCCTTCCTCCTTCAGTGTGAGTATCTAGGGATTTATCATCATCTCTTGCTAGTAACGCTTCACGATTAGCTACTCTTGTCTCTTCTTGAATGCATTCTTCCCATAGACCATCAAACTTTAGTTTCTCCGTTCTGGCACAAATCACTTAGATGAATGCATCCCAAGGTCTTGTGAGGCCATTTAGGACCGTCATTATAAGTTTGTCTTTTTCTATAGTATCTTTGATTGCTTCTAGTTGTTCTTTTAATTGGGATATTATGGAGAAGTATTCTTGGATTGATTCTCCTTTCTGCATTCTTATATTCTTGAGATGAGTTCTAAGATTCATCTTCCGGTTTATATTATTTCCTTCATATACTCTGTTTAGGGCATCAAACATTTATTTCAGAATCTTCTTTGATGACACATAGGGAATCAAGTGATCTTTGATTGAATCTGCAATGATTCTTTTGGGCCTGATTGTGTCCTTTTGGTGTTTTTCTTTTCCTACAGCATCATCGAGCTCCGATACTTCTTCTTTGACGAATCTTGCTAATTCATTCTCTTCAATAATGAGGCCAATCCTATACTTCCAGGCATTGAATTTTTCCACACCTTCTAGCTTGTCAACAAGATTAACGCTTGCAGACATCTTTTACCTGAAGCTGGGAAAGTGTCCAAAAAATGAAAGTGTTCGAAATCAAATTATGAACTTACCAGAAGGTGCTCTTGGCTGAGGCAAGTAGCCTAGTGTGCTTGGATATGAGAAAATCCAACTTTTACCCCTCCAAACTTGATCTGTGGATTTTTGGACTGGTGCTTCTAGTTTTCTGGTACCTCTGGTACTTCTGGTACTCTGGTTTTCTGGTACTTCTAGTACTTTGTGAAACTAGGGTTTCACTTTCTGGGAGATCTAGCCACTGAAAAGTTGCACTGAAGGTGCCAAAATGATCCTTGAGGGAGGGCACACTTTTCTATATGGTTTTAGGGCTGAAATACCTCACCAAAAAAAATCCCTAATTTGCATGTACGACAACAGTGACGATTTTTCACTTTTCTCTTGTGAAAGATGCTCTCTTCAGCTTGGCTCTGATACCATGTTAATGTTTAAGACATTATTATAGTTATTTTCATTTCAATAGATAACAATAGAATAAGATAAAATCATTGAGAAATACACAATCACAAGAGACACACCATTTATCTTGGGAAACCCTCATGGGGAAGAAAACCTAGCAAAACTTCCTTATTATAGATAGCCAATACAATGACAAGAGATAACTCAAACAAATACAAAAATTACTCTCCCAAAGATGCACCTCTCTCTCTCTCTCTCTCTTCTCCAACTGCATCTCTGAAACTTGTCTCTCAATGAACAAGTGAGTGTGTGTCTAAGTGAGGCGCTAGCCTCCTTATTTATACAATTCTGGCACGTGTGAAAGTATCTTTTCACTAGCAGGGCCGACTTCTTCCTCTGGGTGGTTATAACCACCTTTATTATATTCTGGGGCCTATTTGATATATTCTAGGGCTGACTTCTTCTTTATCCTATTATAATTACATTATGACCAATCCGCAAAAGGGGATTTGGTCTTTTACAATAGCTGGCATGATCAATCCACAATGGGGATTGATCCAATGAATAATATATCAAATAATAATAAGAATACACTTTGCAGTTACATTATTTCAACAGATTGGCAAGGAAACCCTTATACATGAGCGAGAGTAAGGGTGATGTCATGCTGACGAAAAGAGTCCTTGTGTACGAGGAAGACATGCAGTGACCTATAATTGGTTAAGGTAATAGGGGTTCAGTCCTTGTCGAGTTCAAGCCCTTGGAAAGGTGCTTTTATCATTGAACATTAGGTTGTAAGGAGAAGTCATCATGACCATTGGATCTGGTTACTAGTGTATTGGAGTGAAGCCGACGAAATTTCGATGACGATGTGTGTGCTACGTCAGTCCACGTTTTAGGTGGATATTGTGCCACATGTCAATGTATTTTAATACTTTTAAGAAGTGAAGATGTTTTCCGAGTGCTATGTGTTTTTCCAAGTGGCAGGTACACCTAGCAATAGATGTTGTTGGTTATTACTCTTTATATCTACTTTTTGGCTGACCCAGGTTCATATCTAACAGGTTTCTAACAAAATCCTATAAAACTATCGACCCTCCTGGTAAACCAGAAGGAAACACAACATACAGAATGTACTATGTAGTCTCACTCGAGATAGTCTTTTGGGTGACTGCAATGCTCAAATGCTTGCAATCTAGGAAATAGTTGGGATCTTGGATTGGAATTCATATTCTTGGGCCTAGATCTAGTTGTTCTTTCTATTATTCTTAATATTCATTCCTCTATTAAATATATGCATGCATTCTAATAGCTCTAACATCTAATAAATCTCACAGAAATATGAAATCATCCATTCATAGTCTAACTACTTATAGAAGGTAAACATGCAATCAATCACAATGCATAAAACATGTGTTATCATGGTTCACCCCCTCCTAGGATACATCCACAAAGATCTTGCTTCTTATGCTCTTTTATTTTGATGTCTGTAATAAATGGTGCCACATGCACTACAATTCCAATCATACATTCCCAAACCAGGTTCCAGAATCCTCTATGAGGATGAATAGATCACACCAGGCTCCTAAGCCCGTGATCTAAACCTCAAGATCTAGCTACTTGACTCTCCTACAACTCAACAACTTACAAAAGTATCTCATATCTGACAGTAGTTTCCTTGTTTGAATAGAACAAAACTCAGGAACAATCACAATGACCCTCAATCTCCTCTCGACCTAGACCTCCTAGGTGCTTATTTATACTAATTTATAGCTTATCATCCATTACAATTTCTTACAAAAACCCTAACCCTAAGGTGGTTAGGTTTTTCTCATGCACGTCTTGCATGTTTTCCTCCTTTGCATGCATCTTTTCTTCGCGTGTGCTGTTGACAACTGTCTTTTTCCCAATTAAGCTTTATCTTCCCAAAAGTGAGATTTTCCTCAAAATTGTATTGCACCCAAAAGGCTCCTAAAACTAACATGTGGCTCATCCTAAGCCACCTAGGCAGTGCATGCTCCCTTGACAACCTATGCTATGCTATGGAACTTGTCTGCAAATTCCCTCCCTCTTGCCTGGACCTGCCTAGCTTTTTCTATGAGAACCTCTAGTGCTTGCGATGTGATCTCCTCCTGGATCATTGCTGCCCACTCTGTCTATGCTTGCACCATGTTCTTCTCCTCCTCCTCCAACTACACGATCATCTCCACTTCTTTCTCTTGAAGGGTTTCCAACTACACCTGTCTTTCCTGCCTTTGCTTGTATCTTCTTCATATCTTGTGTTCCTCTATGATGCTCTATGATGCTCATTGTCTTTTACCTCTGCTTGAGGTCCTAGATTGTTGTGCTTATCCTTTCTTCCTCCTAGTCCCACTATTGGACCTTCTCGTCTTCCTCCAATGCTATCCAAAGTTGCACTGCTTTGTCAAACGATCATGTTGCTGCACTGATCTATCTTTCCATCTTATTGATTTGTCTTGCAACTTCCTATTTCCTCTAATCCTTCACCTCTGGGGGAGTCATTGGATTGATATTTTCTTTTAGCTTCTTGATCTTCTGCCTGTACTGATTGAGTGCCTGTGCGATGAGGTTGATATTTTCCCTGAAACTTATTTCTACTACTTGCGGGCTGTCAGGGATGCGATTATACACTGCTATCAGTCCTTGTTCCATTTTGTTTATTCTTTCTTTTTCCTCCTTGGTTTCAATATTGACCTACTCAACTACAAATTCTAAGGCTTACTTGCCAGTGTTCGTATGATGTAATTCTGCTGCGCCTGTTCTTGCACACGACTGCACCTCTTGCGCCACACTTCCCTGAAGCTTGTGCAATGCCTTAGTTGGTATTCTTTCCATTACCAACTCTATCTGTGCCAGATCATTCAGTGGTGTCTAGGCTATAGTCTCATCCATCTGCAACATCTTGGATGTAATTTGGAAGTTCGGGCTCGCCTGTGCTATGGTTTGGATGGTATCTTGCTCGCTCGACACGATCCTTGCCTCTACTTATATTGCTGCGGGGAAGGACCTGCTCAATTGCATTGTTCTCATCTTCTCTAGGACCTGCCATATGTCTTCCAGCTTAGCTTGAATTCAACCTCTTTGGTGCTCAATTTCTTCGAACTCCTCAACTGCACACTCCTATACTTTTTCTTCCATGAGGTCAACGCCATCCTCAGTAATCGTGTATTCTAGTAGTTTTTTTTGTGCCTTGGCCTTCTTGCATGACCCCCCTGTGTGTATGATTGGTCCCTTTGGTGGCCATGTTTTTTGTGGGGTAGCTATCGAGGGGGTTTCTTGTGTAGTTGTATCTCCCATTCCGCGACCTCCTTATGCTGGGGAAGTGTCCTTTTTTCCTGCCTGTGCATCTTTCTTCGACGCACTCCCCTCCTTCTGCTGCACCATCTTCTAGATGGGTTTCCTAGACTTTGTTGGATTTTTGGCCACAACAGTGTCACCTGCAGGTGTCTTGGTTCCCCCTACTTCGACCTCCGTTCCCTTGGGAACTTACTTTTCCATGACTGGGATCTTCCAGTAATCTTGCCAATCGCGTATTGCCATTTATAAATCTTCTCCGCTGATGCAGTAATAGAGTTTCTACTATTCCTTGGCTGGATCCCTGCATGCCTGTATCCACATGGTGTGGTGCATGGATCTGAAATTTGCAATACCTTGGTATTGCATGACAACCTCTGGAGTGATCCTCCATGTGTTTGCTATTTTTTTCTGAATGTCGCTAAAGTATCGTGCAAAGGTACTTGTATTGCCACTTATTATTTTGGGGTCTGAAGTGCTCCCCATTAAGGTATATCGTGCTGCGTGACAATGACCTATCTTGTCGCAAAAATAAGAGTATGGTGGCTCCCTCCACCTGATTAATGCTATCATGATCAATAGACAAGAATAATGGAAGTTTGTCCCCAAATCCTGCACATCTTTGCAGTCATAGAAGAACATGTTTAATAGATAAGGGGCCCAACTAAGAATGGTGCCATTGACGCACTGTGCTGTAGCTACAACAACCCCGACAGGGACTTCCTCCTTGTGGAATTTTTTGAGCATCTTGCAATCCATAAGCTTTGTGGCCATTCTTTTGGTTGTGTTGTTGATTCTTTTTATAATTACACCACGCGAGCCCCTCTCTGTGTTGTAGGTTTTCGTCATCTCCTTGGTAAGCGCTTTCTCCTTTGTTTTTCCCTCTAGGTACTGCGTGAGACTCTCTCCCATGGACGACAGACCTGTGATGAAGGAAATCAATTCAATGTCGATTGAGACAAGTTCCTCCAGCCATAAAAAGCCTCCATGGAGGACCACCATTAACTACTTGACGCAATTGTTTACTTCCTTCCCCATGCCAAAATGGGGAATTTCTACCAAGTTGAGGATACCTGTGTTGGCCAAGTCAGTTGCCCATGCCTTTGGTTGTAGTATAGGATCATCGAAGGGCCTTGTGCCTATGCTTTCCATGTATACCTACTGTGCAAATTCTGGTAATTTTCCGTAGTAGCTACTGTTGGGGCTTGTGTTTCTTCCTCCACCGGTGTAGGGATTGATGGTTCAACTCATGGTGAGGGAATCGTGTCAACATCAATGAATTCCTTTCTCTGTGTGGTTTATTGTTTGACCTACGCGGTTTCATGAGGCACTCTAACACTGCTACGGGTTTTCCTTGCTATTTGGCTCAGCACACCAATCTTTGGTGGTTCCATTGTGGGTCTTTCTCACTTTTCTCCGAATGGGCTTTGACTGGTTCACACTGTGCACTCATCTATTCTCTTTATCTCTACGTGTTCTCTATCACTGCAAGTTTGTGATTTCATAATGAGTTGTAATTTGTCTGTTTTTCCCCTTTATATAAAAGGTGTCATCAATGCTGTGAAACTTCTCGGAGAAGCTTCCTTGGCTGTGATTTATGCAATACATCTTTATGAGTACGTTCAATTTAATTTTCATAAATGCCACCAGTCGACGCCTTTTTCCCCTAACCATCATTTTTCGCTTTTTCGGATCGTTGGTACGTTTTCCATGGTATTGAAATTTTTGAGTGTGATGCATATTTTTGCTGTAAATTTTACTTTGTGTGTAGTGTGTCACCCATATGATGCACGTGGAAATTTTTATTCTCATCGCGTTGAGGCAACTTCCGCTGCGCACTGCATTTCCTAGTATATTTGTATTTTATGTCTTTTATAGTTTGTATTTATTTTTCCTTCTTTTTCTCCTTTTTATTTCTTTTTATCATTTTTCTATATTAACTTTTACTATATTACATTACGCATGTCTTTCTTACTGCGCTGTAATTGTTAAGTGCTAGGAGGTCGACTATCCCTGTACAGTTTCAATCGACTCTCATTGATCATTCCTTTAAGCCATGTTCCTTCCAGATCCTTTAGTTGTACAAATCCCCCATCTGTGACAGTCTTTACTTCATAGGGCCCTATCCAATGCATTCTAAACTTACCATGATGTTGAAATTTTTTACTGTCATAGAGAAAGACTAGGTCTTCTTCCTTGAAACTCTTCCTCTTGATATGTCTGTCATGCTAAGCATTGTCCCTTGATTTTTGTACTTCTTGATGAAATTCTACCAAAATCCTATCCTCTTCCATCTCCATTAGTTGGTTCAATATTTCCTTTACTGCACATTTTTCTGTCATGTTGGTGATTGCTTCTAGGCGTAGTCTGGGTTCCAAGAATTCTAGTGGCACTACTGCTTCTTTCCCATACACCAAATTGAATGGTGTCTATCATGTCAGCTTCTTACATGTAGTCATGTATGCCCATAATACTGTTGGTATTTTCAAGTCCCAACCATCCTTGTTGGCATTGTAGATCTTTGTCAGAGCATTCTACAAGATCTTATTGAAGGCTTCTACTATTCCATTTGATTGGGGATGGTATGGTGTACTCTTCTGATGATAAACTTAAAACTCCTCAGTCATAACCTTGATAGTACTGTTGATAAAGTGAGTTCCTTGGTGACTCATCAAAATCCTTGGACAACCAAATCTAGTGATCACTTGTTCAAACAAGAAGTGTGTTGTTGTATCTACACTGTAGTCTTTTATTGGTGTTGCTTCTACCCGTATTGTTAAGTATTTTGTTGCAGTAATTATATCTTGTTCCTGGCCTTATTTTTGGTGGATTAATTGGTCCCACAAAGTATATTGCCCATTTTTCAAATACCTACAAAGTTACTTGTGGTCTTATGGGAATCTCATACCTTCTATTAGGTTTGCCGACCCTCTGACAGACATCACATCTCTGGAAATATTCCTTAGCATATTTGTGAATTGTTGGCCACCATAGTACTGCGTGCAATACCTTTTGTGCAGTAGCTTTTCCTGCATAATATCCTCTAGATATTCCCTCATGAGATTTTTCCAAAATCCCAGGCCTCTCATGTTCTAGTACACATCTTCTCAAAATGTTTTCTATGCCCATTTTTTATAAGTGTCCTGCAATCAATTGATAATCTGCAGCTCTGAATACTAGATTTTTATTTTGCACAATGTTAAACTCTTGTGGCACAATCCCTGTACTCAAGTATTCAATAATATCAACAAAATATTCATTAGCTATTTGGACTGAAAATAACTTCGCATCAGGGAAGTTTTCTTCCAAGCTGGTAGGTTCCTCTCCATTAGTGACCCTTGACAGATGATCAGGTCCTGCATTCAAATTACCTAGTTTGACTATCAATTCAAAATCAAAATTTTGAAATAATAACAACCATATACAAATTATCCCCCCCAACACTGGCTTCTTCACTAGGTATTTTGAGGGATGAATGATCTGTGAACATCTTAAAGTGTTTTCCTAGTAAGTAATGTTTGAACTTTTGCAGTGCATAGACCATAGCTAGGCCTTCTCTTTCTGTATTATTATAGTTCTTCTTTGATTTTGACATTTTTCTTCTTGCAAATGCTATAGGATTGTCCAAATCTCCCGCTCCTGGCTATGCCAAAATTGCTCCAAGTGCTATAGCTAATGCATCTACATGAACATGAAAAGTATTTTCCTAGTCTGGGAATACTAGATTAGGTGTTGTGACCATATTTTTTTTTAGGGTGTCCAAACCTTGTTGACAATCGTCATTCCATTGAAATTTAGTATCCTTCTCTAACAATTTTTCCATTGGCGCAGTGATCTGCACATGCCCTTTTATAAATTTTCTGTAGGAGCCAGTATGTCCCAATGTTGATCTCAAATGGTGTATTGATTTTGGTGGTGGTAAAAAATAACTTCAATCTTGGCAAGATCTACTAGAAAGCCTTGTTTACATACTATATGGCCCAATAGTATTCCAAAAGGTGTCTTAAAGATACACTTCTTGATATTCAATGATATCTGACATTTCCTGCATCTTTCCAACATTAGCCTTAATACTTTCACATGGTATTTTAACAGACTATATACAGTCCAGTCATCCAAATACACTTCTAGAAATTGATGTATGAAATCTTTAAAAGCAGTTATTACTACCCTTGAAAATATGGTTGGTGCATTCTTAATCCCAAAAGGCATGACTGTATATTGGTAGGATCCCCATTTTGTGAAAAAATTAGTCTTGTACCTGTCTTCTGGGGCTATCTTAATCTGATGGTAACCTGAGAATCTATCTGTAAAAGAATATGTTTCCTGGCCTCTCACATTCTCTAGGACTTCATTTGTAAAAGGTGTAGGGAAAGGGTCATGTAGGCAAGCATCATTCAATTTCCTCAGATCTACACAAATCCTTATCCCCTCTTGTTTCTTCTCTTGAACTACCATAGGGATTATCCATTCAGATTCCTCCACTGGTTCTATGATACCATCTTCCAACATTCTATCAATTTCTACTTTTACTTTCTTCTTATATATTGGATTTAGTCAATAAGGTCTCTATCTGATAGATTTAGCCTTAGGTTTGAGAGGTATCTTCATATCTCCTAGTTCTCCTGCTATGCCTTTCATCTCTATAATATTTTTTTGGAATAGGTCACTGTACTCGCGCAATAAATCTATTATTCTTTCCACTGTTTGTTCATCCTAATAGTCTCCAATACTTGTCATTTTAGGATTATCAATTGTGCCAATGTTGAATTTATTCATCTTGATTGGAGTAGAAAATACTTTTGACTCCAAAGATGAACATGTTATCCCCTATCCTAGGGATAACTAAGGATATTATGTCTCGAGGCCCAGAGGTCCTAGACATGGAGTACCGAGAGCCAAACAAATTGAGCTTGGCCCCAGAGGGCCCATCGTTTCTTCAGTGCATCCCATCTATCAGTAGAAAAAACATCCATCCCACCTACCTGGTCCTGACGTAGAAATGGGTCTTTCTCCATGAGGTAATGAGTCTGGTTATCATGGTATGTGTCGCTATGATTTTCAAAGCATTTGAATATGTTGCACTGAACTCTCCTTTATTTTATAACACTTGCTTGGAAAATATTCTCTTTAACTTGTTTATATCTGGGGGGGTGACAAAATGCCCTAGTACGCTGGTTCCATTTAGGATGAGTTTCCACTGGGTGGGTCTATGAAAGGTCATCGCCCATTCCTTACATACTTACCATTTTTCATCATTATCCCTCTCATCTTCCCCTACCTTGGTTTGGGCATTGGGTTTTCCACACTAGGAAGGGTTGTACCTTGTCTTGTGGGAAGAAGGGGATAAAGGCACAGAGGGTAAAATTAGCTAGCAAGAGTCAAAGCCAAAATGAAACCTTTGAGATGCTTCACCTAGGGAATCTCGAGAAAGCAATAAAAGACTTATCAGTAAGAAAAGGGGACCCGTAAGATTAAAAAAAACTCAAGGTCTAGTTGAAGGATGGGAGTTCTCATCATGAGCCGACCTATTAAGTCCATGGGCATGTAGTGGTATGACACTACCATCTATCTGGTCACCAAACTAGGGTAGTGGCTCTTGGTGGCATAGCCAAGAGAAATGGGGTCTCATCATGATCCATCCTTCTCATTTCCGTGAAGTGCTTGTGGGTAATTTTGTCACCTCTTGTAATATCCCTCGGCCGAACCCAATTGTAAATGTAATGTAAGTATACTTAATTCGGTGAGCTGTTTTGACATCATTTTGTAATGCATCTTTCATGGCATAGTGCATGCATGCACTGCACAGTAAAATGATGTAGTGTGCACATTCCCAGATACCGCGCGTAGTAACTAAAGTGCGCGCAGTATGGAGGTCAGCGAGCCTCGTGTATATGATATGTGATATAGGCTAGTGAGCCCGTTATTATAAGCCAAGATTCTTATGTTTTGGAATTAGGCCAGAGCGCCTAGATGTTAAAGGCTAGTGTGCCTATTTTGTATATGTCTCATGATTAATATAAAATACATCGTTGTGCGCAGACCGACCACGATAAAAGAGATGGGGGACTGAACTCCACCAGTTAGGGAAAGGGAGGGACAAAAGTTAAGGGAAAGGGCTAAGCTAGAGAGCTTAAGCCGAAAAAAAATATTATATTAATATTTCTTAAAACATAAAGTATGGATAATTATTTTATCTTAAGTTCTAATGTTGGGGACAAGTGGAACAAAGTAGCTTCCAACATGACAAGTGTCAAGTTGGGGACATGCATACATATCGTGGGGACTTAGCTCATTTTGACACCTTCACCATCATTCTTACAATCATCCTTAGGATCTTCTTCATCATCATTCTTATGATTATCTCTCCCATGGTTCCTTCCATCATTCAGTCATCCAGTCAATGATTCCATGACCATTTCACTCACGCAGTCAGTTATCCTTCAGACATTCATTTCACTATATTTGAGCCTTTTTCCATAACCATTTCCAGTTGGTGTACCTGGTTAACTTGGGAGCGGGATTGAAGAAGCGGGTTGTCAGGCCCATGGGAAATTGAAGAGGCAGGTTGTCAGGCCCGTGAGCAATTCTCTGAGTGAGAGAATTGCTGGGAATTGATTTCCTGAAGGTGCTAAACTGCAACTACAGTGCTCTGAGACTTCCTGTCTGACCTGTTGCTGAAGCCTTGGAAGGGAAGTGGGGTAGCCGAAGGATTATTGAGAAGAGAAGGGGCACACTTCCTTGGGTGGGACAGGCATGTGGGGAATGAGAGGTTGTAGGCTTTTAATTGAGTGAGAACCCGAGATAGAGTCTTTCCTATTGTCTATGAGCCTTTAGCCTGGTTAGGAATCCCTTAACCCGGGTGGAGTTTAGTCCCAGCTCGGGGGTGACTAACTGTTGAGAGTGATGAACAATGTAGTATAAGGCTGAGAGGTTCGTGGATGGTCTGTACGTAGTTGGTGACAATCTTTCCAAGATAAGTACCAATCGTGTGATAAATTTACATGTTGCATTGTTATTTACGTGCTTATGTTACAGTTTATCATATGTGTGATTATAACTTTCTGTATGTTTATGGGTATTTCCCTGTATATGCTGGATGTCTGTGTTTACTGTTATTTCAGTATGAAATCATATATTTATAGAACATAATTGTTTGTTTACTTTATATGTAAAGCTTCCGCGAGAGTGTTGTATGTATATGTTATAATTGCATGCAGTTTGAAGAGAACATTTATGTGGCATAGCTCAGTTGAATACTGGGTATGTTACAGTATGTTCCACAGTGAGAGAATGAAAGTGTTCCCTCGTGTAGCCTGGGCCTTTGAAGGATGGAAATGTTACAAAGATGGTTTCAGAGCTAAGTAAAGCATCTGAGGAGTGGCATGCCTGGTCGGTGTGAGGATGAGGATGTTACACCTTTGTTCACCACGCCAGGATAGTGTCCCCCATATTTTACCTTGAAAAGAAAAAGAAATAAGAATAAGAATAAAAGATATTGAATGGGATAGGAAACAATGGAATCCATGATAAGGTGCAACTCACCCTCTACAAAGGCACCCATGGGCAAGACCTACATTTCCATGTTATCACTGCACCTTCTGCCCAAACATTTCCCCTACACCATTTCACACACTTACATGGCCTAAATTGGCTCTCACCTGGGAAACACCCAAACTTGAGGAGGATTATCCTAATAGGAAATCCTGAGACCCTGACCAAACYTGACTTGTTAAACTGCATAACGTCTTTGAGCATTTGTCTAGGTAAAGGGGGGTTYGATGCACATGTTTGGATAATTTGATTGTTGGATGTGATTGACATTTATATGATCCTTGTGACTTATGAGCCCATGGAGGGGGTACTTGTTTTTGCTGCAGGACCATGCCCGATGGACAGGTACATATGGGGAGATGATTAGCTTAGACCTCCATGGGGCTGAAATCCCCCAGATGGATGTTGTGACCCTAGCCAAGAGCAGAGAGATGTCAAAGAATTGCACCAGGAAAAAAGATGGATGTTTCACTGGAGACACTTTGGAATACCTAGACCTAGGGAGGTCTTTCTCTTCCACCTAGACATTGGCCTTGGGAATCCCATGATGTCACCATTGTGACCCTAGACGTCACCATTGTGACCCTAGATGTCACCCAACGTCAGGATTGGCATTATGGAGGCAATTGTGTGCTAATTAACATGTGTGGAATCACCTAGGGGATTGGAAAGCGTAACGTTTTGTATATGAGGCCCAACATTTCACCCAGGAGGCTCAACATCACCCTATAAGGGCATGACGTCACATCTAAATATGATTTTAATGTTTAATTATTTGAATTTGTGTAAAAAATGGATTTTTCATGTAATTTGGCCATGTCGACTTTTTGATGACCTAAAATTAATTAAAGGTCATAATTATTGTATAAATAGAGAGATAAAACTCTAATTTTTTCATGATTCACTCATCACACAAGTGGTGGTATGAAATTCGACCCTCTTTAAGGGTTATTGGCTCAAATTTAGTCATGCACACTTCTTGGAGGAGACAAATCTTTGTGTATTTTGGAAAATTTTCATGTGGAGGATCTTCAAATAGGGTTTATGCTTGATTATTCTTGGTAAAGTAAGTAGAAAATATGCATTTCTTTATCGTGAATGAATTCTTATGGTGAATTTACTTGTTTCATGTCAAAGATTATGAAATTTCTTGCTTGAAACCCTAGGAGAAAGACATATGTTACTATCTTTTTCTCTATAGTCTTCCACTTGCTAAAATTTCTTGAAAGGAACCTATATATAAGTGGATACTAGATACCTACCATTGTATCACTCTATTAACCCTACTTCCTTTCCCATTTCATATTTTCAATTTGTCTAAGGAAAAGAGAAATCGCTAGGGCCTAACTTTTGTTACTTTCTAGCAATTATCTCTAGGAGTTGGATTTTTTAGGCCTTGAGATACCAACACCTTTCTCATCCTCTCCATCCCCTTTGAATAAACATTATCATTTCTATTTTCCTCTAAGATTTTTTTTGCCATCATTGACTCCATTACCCTAGAAAGGCACTAGTCTACCATTTACAAGTGTTGATTGATCAAACAATTTTCAGAACCTCTTCTCTTGAACACCCGCTAACTTCTACTAACCTTAGATTAGCCTAAATAATTAACCTACTTTCTGTTGTTGCAAATGATTGCTACAACCATCTAAAAACAAAATAATAACCCTAAATATGACATATTATGCTAGCTAGATGTTGCTAAAACTACCTGTGACTATTTATTATCAAATTTCCTAGTTAAAGCTATTATTTCAAGTCTTTATTCAAGAATTTTAGAGCATAAATCTTGTGGATGTTGAAAATTTCTTATCGTTGCTCTAAACTGTTACATTGCTTCAATTGTATATCAGCTAGTACATTTCTTAAGAGTTCATTTTCTTATGAAGCACTAACATCATTTTGGTACTTGGAAAGTGCCCCTTTTTTCCTTGTTGTCTTGTTCTGGGAAGGTACACGATATCATTTATTTTATTCATCTTCAATAAGACTTAAAGAACCTTTTAACTTGAGTGATATGTGAGAGGGAAAAGATTTCCTTGTGTCATTTTCCTTAGCCTTATCAAACCCCCAGGTCACTGGGGATGTCTCCCATTGGGTACTGCAACATACTCGTAAATAGAAAGGGATTTCCTCTTAAGGTGATAGTGATAGGTCATTCCCAATCATGCCAATTTTGTATCCACTTTCCTTGGTATTTTGGGCAAGTACCAATTGTGTGATAACATGACCTTCAACCTCTCTTTCTCCTTCAATTTATGTAATATGAATATTGCATGGGTCATCTTCATTTGGTGCTTCTTCTTCCACTTACAGGATAACATGACAATATTTCTTTGAATGTCCTGTTCTGTTGTTGATATTCCGTCATGAGTTCAATATTTGGTTCATCAATAAATATCACACCTCTTATCTGTTTAAGTTTCGAATCCATGTTAGGATTCTCATGTTCAAATGAGAAGGTTGCTATAAAATTCTGCTGTAATGTTGTCTATTTTGCAGTTCCTCTTCGCAGTCCTTGGTCTACATGCCATTTTGCTAGAATTCCTTCCAATGTGTGGATGAAGTGATGAGGTCATTCCTCTAGGGGTGTCATCCTCCATAGTGTTATTCATTTCTCCTCATGTTTTTCTGGTGTACGGTGTYCATCATATCTCTGCATTTTAGTGTTGTCCTGTTCTGCGATGAATCTGATGCATAGTAACCTCTTACATTAGTACCATTCCTTAATTGTTTCTTTGTGCACACCCCACCATCTTGCAGGTGTTGGATTGAGTTAAATGTCTAGGGATAAGAGCCTATGATTCTCTAACACTTCATCCTTGTATCTTGTTGATAATTATTCTAAGTCATTTATTCCATGAAAACTGGGAGGTTCTCTTATCTCTATACCCACCCATCTTACTGCACGATCTATTCTTGTGCACCTTGTTGTGGACACTTCATGTAATCTCTGCTGCTAATTCTCCAAACTTGTATCTGAGTCTGACACACATGATGTGATGCTCCTCCAAATGAGTACCCCATCTGCAGTTGGGTTAATATAATCTTCTTCGCGCGCGGTGGTTTTGTAAAACTAGTTGATTTCCTCCAGATCTAAGAAAGTGGGCTCTACAAACCTTTCTCCTTCTAATGGATCTAGTGGCAGAATGAATTTGTATTCTATTGATTCAAATGTCATCTTCCCTATCTTCAAATTAATTATGGTTGTTATCACTGAAATTTCGTCCGCACAGGGCGACAAGAACTCCGCATCGTCAAAACAGAAAAACAGTCATTCATGGCACAAGGTTAACTCTACAGCACAACAAAAGGGTCAAAACTATACAAAATGGCCAAAAAATTACAAGGCGCGGTGCACCCATTGGGCGCGCGCGCGCGCGCAACATCTTCGTATCTGGAGCGCATATGCGCGGCTGTGGGGTGAAAAACCCGCACGCCTGCCAAACGACGCATTTATGGAACTGGTCGGCCTCCCAACCACTAATGGATCGGCTCCCAAGTCGATTTGACACCAAATCAGAGCTCAATCCGCGTGGGGGGGGGCTGGTCAAAGACCTAATTGTGCCCTAAAGAGCCCCTCTTCACATTCAAAAGAGGTTGCATAATAGCTCAATACTTGGCTATAAAAAGCCGTGAATGACCACCATTTCTTCAAGGAATTCTTTGTAGTGTTATGCTGTTGAGATTGATAGAGACTCATTCTTTGGCAATAGACATAATCAACACCATTTCATAGGCTTTCCATCTCTCACTAGAGTGGATAATCTTGGATTTCTTTCACTCACACTTTCATCTTTCATTGTAAGGAGAGAAATCAGTTGAGGGCCTCAAGAGCCTTCCATTGGAGAGGGAAGGGACCCAAGTCCTCTTTCTCCATTGTGTATCTTTGGATTTCATCAATCAGACCAGCTTATATATTGGTGATATTGGTCCATTTTCATTTGTTTTTATTTTTGTTCTTATGCTCATAGTTTCATTTAGTTTTTGTTTAATTCTTGTTAATAGCTTTGTTGTTTTCTTTCTAACTTTTTACCATACAACTGTCATGACTAGCAGAGCCCAACTAGGCATGTAAGTGCTCACTTTTTGCTCACACAACGAAGAGAAGAGTACTAACAATGGTCTCATTATCAAATGCCCAATTTAGTCCAAGCAATGCTGGATAAGGTGTTGTGTTGTCCACTATTTCTATCACTTCAAAGTCTGCCTTAGTGCACACTCCATTCAGATCTACTTTCACACCTTTTAGCCTTCCAATTGGTAGAACTCTATGTTGGTTTTCTAGTTTCAACTGGACAAGTAAGTAGCCTAATGTGGGCTCTCCCATACATTGCCATGTCTTCTTAGGTAAAACATTGACCTCAGAACCTAAGTCTAATATAATGTCTCCCATATTGAAATCTCCAATGTTAGCATTCAATCTGAATTCCATGCTTGTCCTCATTCTTGAATGGAGGTGATTGTCTATCTTCTATTCTAACTTCCCATCTACCTTTGTGTTACATCTTTCTATGATATGTTGCAAAAAATTAATAGATGATGGATTATTCAGTAGCTTAAGATAGGATTGCGAAAAAATCTTTATGGTACTTACTTGCTCTACAAATTGTGTTTCACTTGTGTGGTCCATTAAGGAGGGAATTTTGTACATTGGTATGTTCTGAGTGTGCTGCACAGTTGATGTAGATGCAACATATTTCTTGAGGAATTATTTTCTTTCCCCCTTGAATATTTCTTTTTTTTTCCCCGCCTCAAATTGTTTCTGTGGTTCAATATTCTTCTTCACCTATTGATGTTGCTTTGGCTCCTGTATTACTGTTTCAGCTCCTGTCTTAGCTCCTTTGCGCATAACTATGTTGATGTTCCTTCCATTATCTCTAGCTTCCACAGAAATCCACTGAACATTCTGATTGTTCAAGTTCATTTTTTCTTGAATCTTCCCTAAAAGTGTTGGGCATTCCTCTATATCATGGTCTGTTGCGCGACAACACATACATGTCGTAGGTGGAAGTGGACATTCCCTTGCATAATGTCCTATATATTGTCAGTTTTGGCACACTACTGGACCTTTGCCTCTTCCAAATCCTCCTCTACCTCGTCCTCCACCTCTGTATCCACTTCGATCTCCTCGTGGTGCATTGTACTGAGGCACCTGATTATACTACGTGAGTTTATATTGTGGTTGCGCATTGTTATACTGAGTTTGCACAATGTTGTAATCCCGTTGCACATTATTATATGGAGGTGGTACCTGGTTGAATTGTGGTGCAACTTTCCTTGTCATCATTTCTTCCTGCACCCTATACATATCTGAAGTTCTCTCTCTCTTCAAGTCCATTGTCCTACAATCTTTCTCATCATGTCCCACTGATTTGAAAAAATTGCAGTACGAATTATTGGGTATTGTCTAGTACTTTTGCATCATTGTACAATGATATAAATCATGCTCATGTGTTTTATAGATCCTAAACCATGGTCCTCCTATTGGCAATGAGTTTGGTAGCCTTGTTTCCATATACTATGCAAAAGTTGGGAACTTAGTCTTATGGTGTCCTTATGTCCTGCATATGGTACACCAAACACCTTCTCTTTTCTCTTTTCCCTTATTCTAGTTTAGTTGAAATGTGAGGTTCTTCAAATCCTCCTTTAACTCTTCTATTACTAGATATGTCTTTTGATATTGGTTTTCTTCTAGTTGTAAGGCTTCTTGCAGAGCCTTTGCCTGAGTTTGAAACTTTTGTTGCCTCAAAGGGTATTTCAGATGTGGTAGTAATGAATTCACAAAGAGATGTCTATGAGACATGTCAGTCATGACATACTTCAATTTACCCTTCAATCATTTGAACCCCTGATCAATCTCCCAAACAGACTCACCTAGTTTCTGTCTGATTTCAATCATCTCATTCATGTGCTGATATTCTGAACTAGGCTTCTAAAATTCATTTATCAACAACTTCTTTCCATCTACAATATTCTATGTTGTTCCTGGTGGACTATTTACGACTAGACTCATGTACCAATCCAGGGCGTGGTCTCTTAACGTGATAACTAACTGCGCAAGTTTTGTGTCCTCATCTAAAATATGTTTTTCTTCCCATATATTCTCACATATGAATAAATTCTTTTCAATGTCCTCAGATGCCTCTCCTCGAATTTATGGTAACCTAATGGTGGGATCATGTCCTGCCATCTTGAACTATGATGAACTACCACCTCCACGTGGTGTAGATACTTGACTGCTACTTCCTGAACTGGCCCCTCCAATGGCTTCTCCTTGTTTATATGTACTTCTTGTTGTCTTTTTTCCATTAAAATTCAGTTGTCTAAACGATGGTGTTTTTTCTAGTGTATTAGTCACACATGGGGTTATGGGTTCCACTATGACACTGACATGAATCAGAGTTTTTCCTTCTATTCTTTCCCTTGGACCTCTTATCCTCCTTTCATATGTTGCACACATAATTTCCTCAATATTCTCCACAACCCAAAGATCCTTTACCTCTTCTTCATCACTTGCCAATCCCTATCTATATGCTATGTCTCTCTTCTTATTATTCATCTTATATTGGTAGGGTACTCTACTAYGCAACTTTCCAACTGTTGCAATTATATGCTTTATCTGATCTTCCTCCATCATGATTGGGTCCATGGCCTCCTCCTTTCCCTGATCCATCTCTCCCTCCATCCTTCCATCTTCTGTCAGTGCTTCCCCCCTTCCCCCATGCACGCAAGGAATTTTAGCTATTTGATGCCATAGTCATTACACCTGTGTTATATAGTAAGATCTTGATTGAAGTATACGACAATATGATATACCTATCGATGGGTCCCTTTAGAAAATATTTCTCTGCTGCACTGTAAGACTTCGCGGTATCTACTGCAAATTCTATAATAAACCCTGCAACAATACTTTCTAGCCTGAGATCTACTGTGCGTGTGAATTTGTTGTTAAATTTTTGTAACTGTGTGATCTCCACATGATTCCACTCGATATGTCTAATTTGATTTGTTGGTTATTACTGTTTCTATCTATTTTTTGGGTGATCTAGGTCCAGATCTAACAAGTTCCCAACAAAACCCTCTAAAACTATCAATCCTCCTAGTAAATGAGAAGGAAACACAACACATAGAATGTATTGGGAAGTCTAACCCGAGATAGTAGTATGGGTGACTGCAATGCTTAGATGCTTGTAGTATAGGAAAGAGTGGGGATTTGGGATTGCAATTCATCTTCTTAGGCCTAGATCTGGTTGTTCTTTCTATTATTCTTAATATTTATTCCTCTGTTAAATCTATGCATGCATTCTAATAGGTCAAACATCTAATAGATCTCACAGAAATTCATCCATTCATAGTCTAACTACTTACATAGGGTAAAAATGCAATCAATCACAATGCAAAACACATGTGTTACCGTGGTTCACCCCCTCCTGGGCTACATCCATAAAGATCTGGCTTCTTATGCTCTTTTATTTATATGTCTGTAATAGATGGCATGACGCACATGAAAATTCTGATCATACATTCCCAAAACATGTTCCACAATCCTCTATGAGGTTGACTAGATCACACTAGGCTCCTCACCTTGTGATCTAAACCTCAAGATATAGCTACTTGAATCTCCTACAACTCAAAATATTACAAAAGTATCTTAGATATTACGATAGTTTCCTTATTCTAACAGTACAAAACTCAGGAACAATTACAACAACCCTCAACCTCCTCTCAACCTAGACCTCCTAGGTGCTTATTTATACTAATTTATAGCTTATCAACCATTACGATTTCTTAAAAAACCATAAACCTAAGGTGGTTAGGTTTTCCTGCATGCACTCCTTGCATGATTTCCTCCTTTGCATGCATATTTTCCTTTCACATGTTGTTTCTGGCTGTCTTTTTCCCAATTAAGCTTTATCTTCCCAAAAATGGGTTTTTCCTCAAAATTTGCCTGCTCCCAAGAGATGCCTAGGTGGCAGGTATATGTGGAAATAGATGTCGAGGTGGAAGACCCTGATTGTCCGTAGAAGCTGACCTTTTTAGAGTTGAATCTGATGAGTTCAGAGATCGACTCTGAAAAGTTTAGAGTACAACTATGAAGATCTCGAAGCATGGATTCGAAATCCAATCAGGGTCATCAGTTGGAGGGAGGCCACGATGGACAGAAATCGTCGATATTTCATGGGCTCCACATGCTCGAATACAAATAGGTTTGGAAATATTGATAACCCGTGTACAATTTATAACTCCAAATAAATCTTAGTCATATATTTCCAGATCACTAAAATCATCATACTGATCGGGGTGATGTTGTTAGAGTTTGCAGAATGGTTTGGAGTCGAAGTACACTAACTAATGGGTTCCGATAGAAACGGGGACATGATTTGGAAGTTCGATAGATGTGGGTCCGAGGAGTGACATGGAAGAATCCATGTATGTGACACGTAGGATGGAATGTGTACGAGGGTTCCACGCGATACTAAGGTGGAAATACAGATAGAAGGACTGAAAAGTTTGGAAGGTTGTAACTTTTGATCGAGAGCTCCAAATTGAGCATGGTTATAGTCATTGGAAATATCTCGTCGAGAATATTAAATATATGAAGCCTATTGGAGAAATGAAGTATTTAGAAAAAATTAAATTCAACACCCCATGAGCCTAAATGAGAACTACGGGCGTGGGTGACGTTACAAAGTGGTATTAGAGCTCCAGTTTCAACATTAGGTCTGGATGGGCCAGTGATAAGTTATAGGACTAATGTATTAATGCTAAAATGAGTTTAGTAATTACAAATTGTTATATTATTTTTGTCTAACAAATATTACTACCTGCACATTTTGCAGAATTAAAAGTATATATACCAAACATGGACCAAATCCATGCCATACTGGGAAGATGCACAGAGGATTTACATATGTGCACATAGGCTGGTGAGCTAGGAACTTCTTGGGCCAGTGAGCCTATTTTGTTTTATGTAATTTCACTCTAAATTTAATGGAAGAACACAACTTCATGCAAACCATATTGACAATAAAGAGTATGGGGGGATAAAATCCACTATATGGGAAAGGGGGCTAAGGATATAAGAAGGGAGCTAAGCCATGGGGCTTAAACGAAGGAAATATTAATAAAATATTTCTAACAAAGGAAAAAAGGCATGAACATGTTTTTTGTACCAAGTCTTTGGAAAGGGAAAACAAATCACCATTTGGGTTCAAAAGAGAGTTTAGGAGATGACAAGTGTCAACCCAAGTGGATGCAAACAAAATAGAAACCATAATGCATTTTCCAGATTCATTCAAGGATTCAACCAAGCTATCCTTCTCTCCATCATCCATACCTTCCCCTACTATTGCTATACACATTTGTTGCTGTCACCATTTTTCTTGATGACACTTAAAGTGTGATTTCACTGGGAATTAATCTAAAGAAGCGAGATTTCAGGCCTGTGTGAATTTATCTCCATGTGAGAGAAGTGTTGTCAAAGAAGTGGGTTTTTAGGCCCATGGCATTCTCTCCAGGGGAGAGAAGTCTCAAATATTTGATTCCCAAGGTGCCAAGATGAAGTTACAAGGATCTGAGACTTCCTCTCTGACCTATTGTTGAAGCCCTAGAAGGGAAGTGGGGAAACCTGAAGGACCATTGAGAAGAGAAGGGACACACTCCCTGGGGTGGGATATGCATGTGGGGAATGAGAGAGTGTATATTGTTGTTAAAATTGACACTTGAACTGGAATATTTCTATTTCTGAGAGACCTTACCTGGATAGGATTTCCTTTACCAAGTGGATTTTAAGCCCGAGCTCAGGGGTGACCTGTTGCTAAGTTATAAGCAATAGATTCCAAGGTTGGGAGGAAAGAAGAAGGTATGCATGGATTCAATGGATATTTATATTAGATAAGTGGTTCACCATGTGTTTGTATGAATTACTGTATGAATAATTATGTATTCCTGTGAATAGATATTTACTATGCTATTTGTTGATGAATTAATCTATGTGAGACATTCTCCAGCTTACAAACATGTGAGGTGTGGATCATTGCAGCTATGTGAGTCTTTCTCTCAGCTTACAAACCTGAGAGAAAACCCCTAATAAGGGTACGTGGTTCCTTCCTAAGACAGAGCTAGGAACGTAGAGATGACCTCCTCCATTCAAAGAATTGAGAAGAACTCCAGATGATTATCTAGTGGGAAAGGTGATCTGTTGAGTTGGACGTGCCTGTGGTTGAGCATAAGGTGAACGTGTGAAATAAAAAAGTGCTGGGTGCATCATCATGTGAATAGAAATGAAGATGATGTATTAGCCTCCTCTGAGCAACAGAGTTGACGAGAAGACTCCAGATGATTCTCTTGTGTGAGGCATTGAGAAAGAATATCTATAGAGTGGACATTCATGTGGATGAGCACAAGTGAACATGTGAAGATCTGGTTCTTCTATGTAATGCAGTGAGCCAGATATATGACATCGCTATGGATGTGCCCCTAGTGGATGAGCACTAGTGGGTGTATCATATCTTTTGCTATATATTGTTCAAGATTCAAACCTTCCTGTAACCCTAATTGTAATGTAAAGGGTACAGGTTGGTCTTGTTGAGCCAATAGACACTTCAGTTGATAGGACAAGTCTAATATAAGTAAAGGGAAATTCCCCATTGTGGAATCATATCCTTCTTGTGAGTTTGGAAATTTTAGTAAGTACACTTATTTGGGAAAAGGTGCGCACCTCTCTTTGGAGTTGGAGTTCTAGGGTTTGAAGCACCCTCTTGTGTGCTAGTTATTTCTTGGCGGTGAAGGTATTTCTCTCGAAGAATATAGCAAAGGATTTGGCTGGGTTTTCTTCCCTTGTTGAGAATGGTTTCCCAGGATACTTCTTGTGTTCTTGTGCATGGTGTTTCTTTTTGTGATCTTGGTTGCTGCAACATTATTGTCTATGGTCAAGTTAAATGATAAAATGAAATGAACTTCATGATTAACCTATATTATTGAAAAATCAACATGGTATCAGAACATAGGTCTTGAAGAACCTATTGCACAAGCTACAAGATTTTACCAGTCATCCTCCTCTTCTGCAGAACTGTATGACCCTCCTAGGGTTTCCAGAAAATCCATATGGCCCTCTTATTTTGAGTGTTTCAGCCCTTAAAACTTGGACATTGAGGTAAATTTTTTCATGGGAGAGTACAACCTCCTCCAACGCATATCTAGAGACTCTCAGAGTGACATTTCGAGGATTTTGAATTTTTGGCCCTAGGGTTTCTAGGGTTTCGCTAATTTCTGCAGAAATTTTAGAATTAAGGTTTCTGCAAACTCATTGAATGAGCTCTTCAGTGCACCAGTGTTCTCCTATCTTTCAAAGGCTTATTTTTTTCATAAGTCCAATAAAACCTAAAATTTCTAGCCGAGCCTAGTCGTTAGGTTTTCTAGCCTAGTTGACAAAGGGTTGTGAAGAATCTAAAATTATGATGAACAAAAACTATGATGGAAGATAATCTTGATGGATCAAGCAACTTAAAGTTCTTGGAAGACAAGACTTCATAGGAAGAATTATTGTGGGTAATACAAAAGGGTTTACCAAAGACAATTATCAATGAATGGAAGGAAGATGACGTCAGGACAAGGAAGTAAATCACTTACTCAAAGACCTTACATTGAAAGGCCAGCTTCAAAATAACAAAGATGACATCGTGACTATATTCATCATAAATATCTCAGAGGATAGAGATCAATCAAGAGCCAGTGGAGAAATCATATCAGTATCCTCAGGTATGCACTTGTATCTATTATTTGTATCATTGTCATGAGGGTAATTGCAGGATGAAGGAACCTTTTGCTGAAGTCGTGGATCCAGAAGGATCTTAGTACATTCATAGGAACGACACACTTGAAGTGAAGACTCCAGGTTTGATTTTTGTAATTGTCATTCCTCTAACCTATATTTCTAAAAAATTTCCACATTACAAGTAGGTGTTGTTGCTGTGACAACAATCCTTAAATTGTTTTGATTCTAGATATGTACTCATTATTCTCCTTTAGGATATATTCTTATGTTGGTTCCTTTTGTTTTCTTGTTCTAGATAGGTTAACAATAAAAGAAGATGTTTATCCCTCAGAGGGAGTCACTTGAATCAGAGGGAGCCAAAACTATTTGAGAAAGAGGAAGAATAGAACCATCATTGAGACAAACAATGCTACAATGCATGATCAAAATATTTCTAGGATTCCATGGGAAGAAGCATGCATGAGACAGTATATGTGCAGAACAAGAGTCTTCACCAGACTTTGAAAAACATAACTCCCGAAGAATTCTTCACCGGAATGAAGCCTGAGATTGAACACTTCAGGTCATCTGGGTGCCCAGTGTATTTTCATGTACCCAAAGAGAAGAAGTCCAAGCTAGATCCTTTAGAATGAAAGGATACAATAAATCCTCAAAGATATTCCATATTGACACCCCTAGTCAAAGACAGGTTGAGACAAGCAGAAACATTGTCCTTGAAAAAGAGATAGTCTTTGAAAGACCCAGAGAATCTCAGATGGAGATTGACAGTGAGACAGTATCTTCTCCCCCTTCATCAATTTAGAGGGAGACATACATTATTTCATTTGATAAAGTTTCTCTAGTTGATATTGTTGGACAACTGAGAGGGGGGTGAATCAGTTGTTACCGTTCTTAAACAATTATACTTATTTTAAACTCTTTACAGAGCATTCAATAATAATCACAATAATGCAGGAAGGTAGGCAGTAGAATATTCAACATCAATCACACATGAAATATACAAAGACAGATATTTCCTGAGGAAACCCATAAAGGGAAAAAACTCTTCTTCTTGATATGATAAGTAATCTCTATTTTCTGTACATTATCATTTTTATGAGCTCTAACTCATTGTGAGGCTACCACCTCTGATTTACAAGACGCAACTTGTTGAGAGCACCAACTCTTTGGTTTCTCTAGCACCTACTAGAAGGAAGCACCTACTCCCTGAGAAGGAAGCACCTACTCCCTGAGTGTTCCAACACCAAATTGGATGGAAGCACCAACTTCCAGTCCCACAGACACCAACCTGTATAACAGAGAACAATAGTTCTCCCTTGCACCACCCTGGTTTTCCTGGTTGCAACCAGATGGAAGCTACAAATCCCTATGTTCAAGAACCCACTTGAAACTTCTGAGGGTAACAGTCCTCCCTAGAACCTCCCTACCACCATGAAATATAAAAACTTTGTTACTTGAGACTTATTACAATGATACAATGTTTATCAATAGCTTACTAGGCTCATCACTGTTTTGCTGCACTGGTATGCTCTTCCTGCATCCGTGTCTTCCTGCTTGGATTCTTCTTTGAGTTTTCTGTTCTTCTTCTCTGTCTCTGCATGCACACCTCGAATTCCTCTTCTTCTCTCAGATATACATCTCTGTTCTATTCTCTATGTTAATGTTTAANTTTTCATTTCATTAGATAACAATAGCATAATCCAAGATCACTGAGAAATACACAATCACAAGAGACACAACATTTATCCTAGGAAACCCTCTAGGGGAAGAAAACCCAGCAAAACTTCCTTAATATAGATAGCCAATACAATGCCAAGAGATCTCTATGCTAAAACAGAAAATCCTCTCCAAGATATGCGCCACTCTCTCTCTCCTTTTGCTGGTAACAGATCAAAACTTGTCTCTCAAACCGAGCAAGTGAGTTGTGTATAAGTGAGGCACTAGCCTCCTTTATTTATACAAGTCTGGCACGTGTGAAGTGTCTCTTCACTGGCAGGGCCGACTTCTCAAACTAGGTGGGTAAACCCACCTTTATTATATTTCCGGGTCTCTTTAATAACTGCTGGGGCTGACTTCTTATTCTGCCTATTACAATTGTCTTTTGACCAATCCACAAAAGGGGATTTGTTCCTATTACAATAACCGACATGATCAATCCACAATGGGGATTGATCCTATGAATAATATATCAATAATAATTAGAATACTCTTTGCAGTTACACTATTTCAACACTCCCCCTTAAAAAGAAGGGTATTCTTCAACAACATCATGCGAGAGAGAGAGGACAACATCATCAACAACATCAAATGGGAGGAAAACATCATCAATATCATCTTGGTTGACGTATCTATAAATCATCGAAAGTTTTCTTCATTAGCAGTATCATCATTCTCAAAGGAATTCCATCATCATCTGCATCAATATGTATTAGTATAAAAACTGCTACATTATCATCATCATAGCACAAGGCTGGCTCATCATAATACAAGACTGGATTTATGTCACAGCTATTAAGCTGGAAGCTCAGTACTTGTCTCATCTCATCATCTTGCTTTATGTCACAACACTTAAGCTGGAAGAAAGATACTCGTCCTGCTTTACGTCACAACCATTAGGTTAGAAGCAGGATACTAGACTGGCTTTACGTCACAACTATCCAGTTGAAATCTCAGTGCTAGTCTCATCACATCATCTTGCTTTATGTTTGACAACTCGGTCATAAGCAAGGAACGTCTCATATTTCTTTATGTCTGACAACTCGGTCAGAAGCAAGGAACATATCTCATCTTGCTTTACATCTGACGACTGGGTCAGAAGCAAGGAACATCTCATCTTGCTTTATGTCTGACAACTAGGTCAGAAGCAAGGAACATCTCATCTTGCTTTACATCTGACAACTAGGTCAGAAGCAAGGAACACATCTCACCTTGCTTTACGTCTGACAACTAGGTTAGAAGAAAGGAACATCTCATCTTGCTTTACGTCTGACAATTAGGTTAGAAGCAAGGAACATCTTGCTTTACGTCTGACAACTAGGTCAGAAGCAAGGAACACATCACATCTTGCTTTACTTCTGATAGCTAGGTCAGAAGCAAGGAACATCACATATACTCCCCCTTTTGAGGAAGTTCCTTTCGGACTAAGCCAATATTATCTCGGAAGTACTCAAACTTTACACGAGATAGAGGCTTGGTCAACACGTCAGCAACCTGTTCATCCGTGCTAATGTACTGGAGCTTCAGGGCTCCTCTATGTACCATGTCGCAGATGTAATGATAGCAGATCTCTATGTGCTTCAACCTTTCGTGGAATACATGATTCACTATCATCTTTATGAAGCTTTGGTTGTCACATAGAATCACGATTTCTCTCATATCCAATTCAAATAAGCTGGTCAACAAATTTCGAAGCCATATAGCTTCGCAACTAGTAGAACATGCAACAATGTATTCTGCTTCCGCTGTGCTGAGAGAAATACTAGATTGCTTCCTACTCTACCACAAGATCATAGCTGATCCCAAAATGAAACAACATCCTGAAGTGCTTTTCCTGTGATAAACACTTCCTACCCAATCTGCATCATTATATCCACTCAATGTGAAATTATGATCTCCATCATAGCTGATACCATAATCTATTGTACCTTTGAGGTTCCTCATCACATGTTTTGCAGACACTAAGTGAACACGTCTGGGTTCTACCAGAAACTAAATCAAGGTGTTCATGGCAAAACAAATGTCTGGTCTAGTGTTTGTCAGGTATATCAACGATCCAATAATATATCTATATAGTGTGGCATCAATCAATTCTGACAACGTGTCGACCAACAACTTTAGCTTCACTTCCATGGGTGTGTTCATGGGCTTGCATTCCAGCATGTCGAATCTCTTCAAGATTTTGACCGTGTACTTCCCTTGGTTAAGGAAGATCCTCTCAGGACTCTGCCATACCTCAAGACCTAAGAAGTAATGCATTAGGCCGAGGTCTTTCATTTTAAATTCCAAGGCAAGTCTCTTTTTACATTCAACGATGAGCTTTTCTTATCCAGTTAAGAATAAGTCATCCACATATAGCAGTAAGATTACTGGCTCATTATCCATAATTTTGAAGTAGAGATTTGAGTCTTCTTTACTCTTGGTAAAGCCTAAGCTTGTCAAGAAACTGTCTATATGGCTATACCAAGCTCTAGGAGCTTGCTTCAATCCATATAAGGCTTTCTTCAATCTGCAGACATGAGACTTCTTGTCTTCAACCTCAAATCCTTGAGGTTGCTCTATATACACTTCCTCTTCGATGACACCATTTAGGAAAGCTGTCTTCACGTCCATCTGGTGCAACTTCCACTTCATCTTAGCTACAAGAGCTATGATGGTCCTGATCGAAGTGTATCTGGCCACAAGAGAAAATGTCTCTTCATAGTCAATGCCTTCCTTCTGGGAAAAGCCATGAGCGACAAATCTTGCTTTATACTTCTCAATACTTCCATCAAAAACATGTTTTATTTTGAAGATCCATCTAGAGGATACCACATCTTTATTCTTCGGTCTGGGAACTATTTCCCATACTTCGTTCTTCATTATGGATTGGTATTCCTCTGTCATGGCATCTGCCCATTCTTTCCTTTGAATGGATTCTTCAAAACAGGTAGGCTACTCTTCTAGGAGATCACACATCAAAGCTGTATAACTGGAGAATGGATTTGGTCTTTTCACCTGTCTTGTCATTCCTTGGGGAACACCGTACTTCTCTCCATCTTGAATAAGCTCTCTAACCCAGGTTGGCTTTCTTTTATGGAGGATCATCATCTGAGGAGGTTCTTGCACTTCTACTATATCATGGTCTTCTAGAAGTTCCTCATCAGGGGAAGTTATGACTTCCCTCTCTGGTTTTGCAGCTCTGGGAACCTCCCTCATTGAAGTATTGGGGATTACGGGTTATTTTTCATATACCTCTTCAAGCTGGCATATTTTAGATTTCTTGAGCACTGCATCTTCATCAAAGGTCACATCCCTGCTGATCTCAATGTGATGTTGACTTGGTATGTAGATTCTAAAGGCCTTGGAGACCTCACAGTATCCCACAAATATTCCCTTCTTTCCTGAAGGGTCCAAATTGTTTCTCTTTTCTTTAGGTATATGAATAAACACTGGACAACCAAATATTTTGAGATGGCTTACCTCTAGATTCTTTCTGGTGAACATCTCTTCCAGTGTCTTAAGCCCAAGTGCACTATGGGATAATCGGTTTTGCACATAAACAACTTCCATCGCTGCTTCTGCCCATAAGCACACAGGAAGATCTTGATCATGGATCATAGTCTTCACAGCTTCCAGTATGGTTCTATTCTTCCGTTCAACTACACCTATTTGTTGTGGATTATAGGGAGTAGTGAGTTCCCTCTTGATTCCAACATTTTTGCAGAATTTCACAAACTCTTTTGAGGTATATTCTCCTCCATTATCTGACCTGAGTATCTTGATATTTCTTTCAGAAAGGTTCTCTATCAAGGCTTTAAATTCCTTGAACTTACTGAACACTTCATATTTAGTCTTCAAGAAATATATCCAGGTTTTACGAGAGTAATCATCAATGAATGATACATAATATACATACCCGCTAATGGAGGATGATGGCATTGGGCCACACACATCTGAATGGATGAGTTCTAGGACTCCTTCTATCTTGTTGTCCCACTTCAGAAAAGAGTTCTTGATATTCTTCCTTTGTGCACATCCATTGCATATGCCTTTATGGTCACCTTTGAGTTCTGGTAAACCTGTGACCGCTTTGCATATGTATGGTAGCGCCTTGTAGTTTATGTGGGCTAATCTTCTATGCCAAAGTTCACATGAGTTTTCAATGGCATGGATCATAGCAGCCTCTGAGTGACCCTTTAATTTATACAAGCCATTTTCTTCATTGCCAAGACGATTGCTTCATTTAAGGTTTCTCCCTTAGCCCACATAAGAACTTCTCCATCTATAAAGGCAACTCTGGAGCCTTTCTTCTCTAAAGCTGAAATGGAGAGTAGGTTCTTCTTCAAGCCTGGTACATATAGTACATCCTTCATTTTTATTGAATTCCCTGAATTTAGTTTATGGTTTGATTCTCCCACTCCCTTGATGGGGCACTGATAATCATCACCAAGTGTCACTTTCTGAGAAAAATTCTTCTCTGAGATACAAGAGAGAATATTTCTTTGTCCTGTCATGTGCTTGGATGCACCACTATCAATGAGCCAAGTGTCCTCTCTAGGTGTTATAGATCCTGAGAGGGCTGAGATCAACACATGGTCTTTGATCTCCTCTCTCATCATCTTTGCGGGTGGCTCTTTATCTTCGACTACATGGGCATGAAGCCTCTTTTGTTTTCTCTTGTATTCTTCTCGTCTGGCTGGACAAAACTTCGCAATGTGTCCCATCTTGTCACAATGATAGCATTGTACAGATGAGTAGTGTATTTCCTTTTGTTGTCCTTTCTTCTGAAATCTCCATGGATGAGATTCTTTATGATTGAATTTATTTGATTGTTGAGGCTCTTTATGAGTCTCCTTTTGGAAGTAGGGTTTCTTCCTTCCTCCTTTGGTGTGAGTAGCTAGGGCTTGATCATCATCCTTAGGTAGTAGCACTTCTTGATTCACTACTCTTGTTTCTTCTTGGATGCATTCTTCCCATAGGCTGTCGAACTTCAGTTTCTCCTTTCTGGCACATATCATCTGGATGAAATCATCCCAAGGTCTTGTGAGACCATTTAGGACTGTCATTATAAGTTCATCTTTTTCTATGGTATCTCCAATAGCTTCTATCTGTTCTTTGAATTCTGAGATTCTGGAGAAATATTCCTGAATCATTTCTCCCTTCTGCATCCTTGTATTCTTCAGTTGGGTTCTGAGATTCATCTTCTGGTTTATTTTCTTTCCTTCATATAGTCTGGTCAAGGCATCAAAAATTTCTTTCAGTGTCTTCTTAGATGACACATAAGGGATCAGATGGTCTTTGATTGAATCTGCAATGATTCTTTTGGCCCTTATTGTGTCCTTTTGATGCTTTTCCTTTTCTGCAGCATCTTCGAGTTTCGGTAATTATTCCTTGACGAATCTTGCTAGATCATTCTCTTCAAGAATGAGTCCAATCCTATACTTCCAGGCACAGAAGTTTTCCACTCCTTCTAAATTGTCAACAAGCTTAATGCTTGCAGACATCTTTACCTGGAGCTAGGAAAATGACCGAAAAATGAAAGTGCTCAAAATAAAAAAATGAACTTACCAGGAGATGCACTTGGTTGAGGCGAGCTTCCTGGTATGTTTGGATCTAAGAAAATCCAACTTTTTCCCCTTCAAATCTGATCTGCGGATTTCTGGACTGGTGCTTCTGGTACCTCTGGTACTTCTAGTACTGGTTTTCTAGTACTTTCTGGTACTTTGTGAAACTAGGCTTTCACTTTCCAGGAGATCCAGCCACTGAAAAGGTGCATTGATGATGCCAAATTGATCCTTAGGGGAGGGCACAACTTTCTAGATAATTTTAGGACTGAAAATATTCACTTTTGAAAAACCCTAATTTGCAGGTACTGCAACAGTGACGTTTTTCTCTTGTGAAAGATGCTTCCTTCATCTTGGCTCTGATACCATGTTAATGTTTAAGCCATTATTATAGATGTTTTCATTTCATTAGATAACAATAGCATAATCCAAGATCACTGAGAAATACACAATCACAAGAGACACAACATTTATCCTGGGAAACCCTCTAGGGGAAGAAAACCCAACAAAACTTCCTTAATATAGATAGCCAATACAATGCCAAGAGATCTCTATGCTAAAACATAAAATCCTCTCCAATATATGTGCCACTCTCTGTCTCCTTTTACCAGTAACAGATCAGAACTTGTCTCTCAAACTGAGCAAGTGAGTTGTTTCTAAGTGAGGCACTAGCCTCCTTTATTTATACAAGTCTGGCACGTGTGAAGTGTCTCTTCACTGGTAGGGCCGACTTCTCAAACTGGGTGGGTAAACCCACCTTTATTATCTTTCTGGGTCTCTTTAATAACTGTTGGGGCCGACTTCTTATTCTGCCTATTACAATTGTCTTTTGACCAATCCACAAAAGGGGATTTGGTCCTATTACAATGACTAACATGATCAATCCACAATGGGGATTGATACTATGAATAATATATCAATAATAATAAGAATACTCTTTGCAGTTACATTATTTCAACACGCTACACCTCTTCTGTGCATTTCAGCTGCTTCCCACAACATGCTTTTTCCCCGTGTGAAATTACTCTCAACAGAAGAAACCTCCTCTTCTCTGTTCTCTGTATATTTATAATGCTCAGTCCTCTGCCAGATAATACACCTAACTCTTCATCTCCTCTGGAAATTACACTTAGTCTGTTCTTCATCCATGGCTGTTATGCTGAGACTCTTTGGATTCTCTAGCAACTACAGTCTTCGACTCTTTTCCATTGGTCAATCGTCTCTATTCTGAGTCTTCATTCCACTGAGAGATACCTCGAGACTCTTTATCTCCTCTTCAACTCTTCTTTTTAAGCCCCTACCTTCCACATCATCACAACTATGACCAGATGCCTATCCAATAGGTACTTCACAACTTCGCATTTCGAGATATCCAGTTATGATTTGCCTCGATCTTTCCAACTCGCGAAACTCTGAAATGGAGCCTAGCGTTGCCAGCTCCTTCCCCAATCTTCCACTGATTAGACCACAAGTTGTGACCAATCACTAATAAAAAAGGGTTCTTCATGGTTTTGACGATCACCGAAGTGGAGCCTAGCGACATGCTAGCACCTCCCTTAACTTTCTCTTGATGTGACATTTCGATGTGACCATGGGCCAAAGATTTTGAGTGCTTTGCAATTTCGCGTTTCGCGACTTTGCATCTCGTCTCCCTGGAAAATCAACAATCCAGATATCTCCTCGATCCGATGACTCAGATCAAGTTGTGATTTCACATTTCACGACTTAGGGAGTCTCGTTACCTCCATTCTCCCGATACCCGAAATAGCGATGGTGCTAGATTGACGGCCCATATGTTTTCTTTGATCAACGGTTGTGAACAAGTTGTGATTTCGTGTTTCGTGATATATGCGGACTGCTCAACGCATTTCTCCTGATTCGTGATTCTATGAATCTTCTCATCTACTTCCACATGTCTTCCTCGATGATGGACGGTTCCCTTGCTTTCAGGACTTTGTAAGCCCGCTTCACCTTGCACTTAAAGGTCGTGCACCTTATTTTGGATCCAACGATGGTTGATCCTCATGCTCAGATCTTATAGATCAGATATGTACTCCTCCTCTGCGCTTCCTCTGGTCACTGGACTCTGATCTAACGGACATCGGGTTTTCAGGATTGGTGATCCAACGACCACTGTTGCTCCTCCTCCAGAGCTTATGCATCCTCTCGATTTGGAATAATTTCTAAGTGTCAAAGGTTCTACAACCTTTGATCCTTCTGTGAGCCTTTATGTATGGGATCTCGTCGACGTGTCTCAGAATGCTATCTCTCCTAAGATTTGGCAAAAGTTTCCCTCGGCCTTGGTGCACACTTGTGCTTTGCGTGCAACTCTACACTATTCCTCCTGAGCTTCTCAAGCTTGCTATTCTAAGTCTTTACTGTTGTTCTTTCCATGCACACTCTACCTTTAAACCTGCTAACATCGATGTTGTTCTTGCCATCAATGATAGGCACACTCTGCCTGTAGACATGCCAACAATCTCCCCCTTTGGCTTTGATGGCAACCCTGAACAACTTCACTATTCTTCTTAGACCTCCAATTGTAGCATTCAGACCAGAACTTTTCTCCCCCTTTGACATCAATGTGAAAGAAAACATGCTCCCCCTGAGCTGTTGCAGTACTTGTCAAAGGTATTATATGTTCAACCAATACATACTCCCCCTGACAGGATGGACTAGTTTAACTTGATAACAGGGTCACGCCCAACTTCTGGTGTAGATACCCAAAGTGAGCTTGTGCAAGTGATTTAGTGAAGATATCAACAATCTGATCTTTGGATGGAATATAATGCACAAAAACCACATAGTTGGTTACTTGTTCCCTCAAGAAGTGATACTTGATGGGTATATGCTTGGTATTGGAGTGAAAGACAGGATTCTTGGACACACTAATTGCACTGGTATTATCACAATGGATTGGGATCGGTGCAATATATTTGACCTTTAAGTCTGCAAGTATCTGAATCATCCACAAAACTTGGGTAGAACATGTGGCAGCTGCAATGTATTCAACTTCTATAGTTGATAAGGAAATGGAACCTTGCTTCTTGCTCAACCATGATACAAGAGAATCTCCTTAGAAGAATGCATCTCCACTCGTGCTTTTCCTTTCATCCACGCAATTAGTCCAATCAACATTTAAATAGACCGATAGTTGAAAATTTTGATTCCTAGGATACCATAGGCCATAGTCCTTGTTCCTTTCAAGTATTTGAATATCCTTTTGACAACTGACAAATGACTATGTTTAGGTGCGTCCTGATACCTTCCTACGATGCCAACATTATGCATTATGTCTGGATGAGATGTTGTTATGTACAACATGCTGCCTATCATAGACCTATATGAACTCTGATCAACATCAGGTAAGTCATCATCCTTGATTAACTTACATCCAGTGACCATAGGTGTGCTCATAGGTTTAGAATCTTCCATTTGAAACCTTTTCAACATTTCCCTTAGATATTTTTCTTGAGAAAGAAATATTCCTTCAGACCTCTGAGTAATTTGCAAACCCAGAAAAAATGACAGTTCCCCTATCATAGACATTTCAAACTCAGACTGCATGGCAGAAGAAAACCATTGTACCAGTGAAGCATTATTACTACCAAAGATGATGTCATCTACATAGACCAAGACAATGAGAAAATCATTACCCTCTATTTTGATATATAGATTGTTGTCAATTGTTCCTCTCTTGAATCCTTTGTCTTGTAGATACACATCCAGTCTGTGATACCTGGCACGGGGAGCTTGTTTTAACCCATATAAGGCTTTCTTTAGCTTGCAGACAAAGTCAGGGTTATCTGACAGTTGGAAACCCTCTAATTGTTCCATATAGACTTCTTCCTTTAGATATCCATTTAGAAAAGCTGACTTGACATCCATTTGATAGACTTTAAACTGTTTATGACAAGCATAGGAAAGAAACATTCTAATTGCTTCCAATCTTGCTGTGGGCGCAAATGTTTCATCAAAGTCCAGTCCTTCTATTTGAGCATATCCTTTGCATACCAATCTAGACTTATTTCTTACAATGTTTCCTTGCTCATTCATCTTATTTTTGTAGATCCACTTTGATCCTATTAMATTTTTATCTGCTGGCCTAGGAACGAGTTCCCAAGTGTTATTCTTTTCAATCTGGTCTAGTTCCTCATTCATTGATCTTAACCAATTTTCRTCTTTACTGGCCTCATCAAAGTTCTTGGGTTCCACCATGGATATGAATGCTATATGTGATTGCTCCCTGTCTTTGATTATATTTCTCTTGGTTTGTACACCTTTTTCTTTCTCACCAATTATCTGACTTGCAGGATGATTCTTTCGAGTAATTATGGAGTAAGGATTTGGTGTTGTCTACTAATTTGAGTCTGTCTAAGTTTTGGTGTATTCATCTGACTTAGAGTCTTCTTTTCCTGATTCTTGGACCTGTTCATCTTCAGCTTCAACTGTGCCTTCTGTAGCAGACTCAATATTGCTCACCTCTCTTTCTGACACTCCTTCATCAACCTTTACATCAATGCAATCAATTAATTTATGCAGCCTCTTATCATAACATCTGTATCCTTTACTGTTTGTAGCATATCCTAAGAAGATGCCTTCATCAACCCTGCCATCATACTTGTCAAGGTTTTCATTATTATTCTTTATGTAGCATTTACTCCCAAAGACCTTGAAGTGTTTGATTGAGGCAGGTCTTCCATACCACAGTTCATAAGGTGTCTTGTCACTATGTGGTCTGAGGTGGGATTTGTTAAGAACATGGACTGTTGTGTGTATTGATTCTACCAAGTAGGTTTGACCAATGTTCTTCTCATTCATCATTGACCTGTCAATTTGTTGAACTATTATGTTTTGCCTCTCAACTACTCCATTTTGATGTGGAGTTCCTAGGATTGTGTATTCTCTCTTGATCCCATGTTTATCACATAATTCCTTGCAATCACTTGACATAAATTCTTCTCCTATGTCTGACCTTACTTCCTTTAACCTATTGCATGTTTGATTCTTAGTTAAGGCTTCAAATATTTTAAATTTCTCAAATGCTTCAACTTTTTCTTTGAGAAATACAACCCAAGTAAGTCTAGAGTAATCATCAATGATCAACATGAAGTAGTTTTATTTTCTTGTGCCTTCTTGTCTTGATGGTCCACATAAATCCATATGAAATAGTTGGAGTGGTTTCTCTATTGAAGTAGAGATCTTGTATTTAAACTGTGTCCTGGTTAGATTTCCTACTTGGCAGGGCTTACACACAGAATTTTTTGGTTTTTATATTCTTGGAAGATCTTTTACTGCCTCAAGATTTTTGAGCTTGATTAAGTGATGAAAATATGTCCAAGTCTCTTATGCCATAACTATATTTCATCATGTTTTCTTAGATGACACTCTTCTCTATATTCTTTCAACACATATACATTATTATCTGTCCTTATGCCTTTATCCACCACTTGTCCTGAGTTTACATACTTTATCTTGCAATCCTTGGAAGTGAACACCACTTCACATCCTTTGTCACACATTTGACTTACACTGAGAAAATTATGTTTCAACCCATCTACAAGCAAAACATCTTGGGATTTTCCTTTACCATTACTCAAACTCACCATCCCCTTACCCTTGATTTGACCAGGAGCATCATTTCCAAAGGTTACAATTCCTGATTTTCTTTCACTTAGGGACATAAACTTACTTTTGTCTCCCGTCATATGTTTGGAGCATCCACTGTCAATGTACCAGGGGTTATTTTGTCTTTGAGCTGACAACACTAATCCACACTTGTCAATTTCTTTATTCTTCCAAACCTTGACATTTTTAGCAAAGGGATTCAAATCTGGTTCACAATTCCTTAAGTGGTAGTCAACAACTTTATGTCCATAATTATGGCAAGTGTAACATTCTAGTTCATTGAATAAAGTATCATAACGATTGTTATGATTAACCTGTGTTCTTTTCCCAGTCATCACATGATTTGCAGTCTGTGGTTGTTTGTTGGTTGTGTCATTCTTTGTTGCAACATATATCTATACCTTGAATGTCTTGATTGCTCATACCTAAGTCTTAAAGAACATTTTACATCTTTGTGACCAAAGTTAGAAAAGGAAAAACAATATCCATAGAAAAATCCTTGGTACCTAGAAAATGGTTGTCTTCTTTGAGCAGGTCGATTTCTTCCATGTTGAAGATTTCTCTGAGCAGTGGGTGCATTATTTCTTTGTTCTACAAATTCAGTTCTGGTATTTTTTCTTTCACTCTTCCTTGGAAGCTAATTATCTTCCTTTGTTTTTCCATATTCGTTGTTGTCAATGAATGTAGTTTTAACAAACTTGATGGATTCTTTGTTGCTTGGCTGACCACTAATTGATCCTTCTTCATAACCCAATCCAGTTTTCTGATTTTGATTCCTTTGCTGATTCAGAATGAGGGATAATCCTTTTGAGGCTTTAATACTTGGAAGATTCTGGAGAAACAATGCTTTAAACTTCTCCATCTCTTTTCTGGTTTTTACTACCTCTTCTTCCAAGGCTTCACATCTTGCCTTCTTTTCTAATAACTGTTGTTTCAGAATGTCCTCTATTTTCTTTGCCTATTGTAATTCCACTTTTAGCAGGGCAAAGTCTTCATCAGATTATTTATTGTCTTTTTCTACTTGTATCAACAATTGTTTTATCTTTTTCTTCTTAGATATGAGTCTAGCAATTTCTTCTAGAGCACTGATAAACTCTCCTTCCAAGTCAACCACAACTTCTTCATCGTTAACATCACTTCCTATGATTTAATTGTCATAATCCTCTTTGGCCATAAGCATAAATTCATTAATATTATGTTCACAGGAAGAGTCACTATCTATGTCTTCTGAAGAGTCATCATTGTTTACACATAAACTTTTCCTTTTACTAAATCTCTTGGGTTTGTACTTCTTTTCACTTTCAGAATTCTGATCCTGTTTCTTGTGTGGAAATTTAGATGCAAAGTGACTTATATTTCCACAGTTAAAAAATTTGAAGGGAAAATTGCCTTGGTACTTGCCTGATCCTTTATTTAGTCTTCTCATGAAGTTTTTTTCAATTTCATCAGGCTCAGAATCCTCATTCTTGTATGCTTTAAATGATGCTTCTCTAGAGGTCAGTTTATCTTTAACTATTATCATTTCATATGCAGTCAACATTACTAGAAGTTGATCAAAAGCCAAATCTTTTAGATCATTAATTTCTTCTATAGCTGAGACCTTTGGGTTGAACCTATCTGGTAGAGATCTCAAAATTTTCTGAACTAAAGAGGGTTCCTCAATTTTTTCACCAAGTGATTTCATTGCATTTACTAGTTCTTCAACTCTCAGAAAGTACTTCCAAATAGTTTCATCTTGTTTTATCTGTGGTTGTTCAAACTGTACTCTATAGGTTTGAAGCTTGGCATATCTTACCTTCTCATTACCTTCATAACTGCTAATGAGCTTGTCCCACATGTCTTTGGTAGTTTCTAAATGCATAACTTTTACAAATTATGCTTCTGCAAGCCCACTCAGAATAACATTCATAGCCTTAGCGTTGAAGCTGAATTCTATCTTGTCATCCTTATTATCTAGTACAAATAGCTTTACATAACTAGTCTCTACCACATCCCAGACATCTGCAGCTAAATCCATTATGTAGGTTCTCATCCTAACTTTCCAGAAGGAAAAGTCTGTTCCATTGAATAGGAGGGCCTTATTGGTTGAAGTTCCTTCATGACTAGTCATATTTAAGATCTATGATCTACCCTTAGATAAAAGAAACCTGATTTGATACCAATTGTTGGACAACTGAGAGGGGGGGTGAATCAGTTGTTACCGTGCTTAAACAATTATACTTATTTTAAACTCTTTACAGAGAATTCAATGATAATTACAATAAGGCAGGAAGGTAGGCAATAGAATATTCAACATCAATCACACACATGAAATATACAGAGACAAATATTTCCTGAGGAAACCCATAAAGGGAAAAATATATTCTTCTTGATATGATAAGTAATCTTTATTTTCTGTACATTATCATTCTTATGAGCTCCAACTCATTGTGAGGCTACTACCTCTGATTTACAATATGCAACTTGCTGAGAGAACCAACTCTCTGGTTTCTCTAGAACCTACTAGAAGGAAGCACCTACTCCATGAGTGTTCTAGCACCAACTGGATGGAAGCACCAACTTCCAGTCACACAAGCACCAACCTATATAACAAAGAACAATAGTTCTCCCTTGCACCACCCTGCCACCCTGGTTTTCCTGGCTGCAACCAGATGAAAGCTACAACTCTTTGTGTTCAAGCACCCACTTGAAACTTCTGAGGATAATAGTCCTCTCTAGCACCTCCCTACCACCCTGAAATATAAAAACTTCGTTACTTGAGACTTATTACATTGATACAATGTTTATCAATAGCTTACCAGTCTCATCATTGTTTTGCTGCACTGTTGTGCTCTTCCTGCATCAGTGTCTTCCTACTCGGATTATTCTTTGAGATTTATGTTCTTTTGTTTTTTCTCTACATGTGCACCTCAGCTTCCTCTTCTTATTTCAGATATTCATCTATGTTCTATGCTCTACGCTTCTTCTGTGCATTTCGGCTGCTGCCCACAACATGATTTTTTCCCGTGTGAAATTCAGAAGCATCCTCCTCTTCTTTGTTCTTCGTATATTTATAATGCCCAGTCCTTTTCCAGATAATAAACCTAACTCTTCATCTCCTTTGGTGATTACACTTAGTCTGTTCTTCATCCATGGCTATTATGCTGAGACTCTTTGGCTTCTCTGGCAGCTACAGTCTTTGACTCTTTTCCATCTGTCAATCATCTCTATTCTGAGTCTTCATTCCACTGACAAATACCTCAAGACTCTTTAGATCCTCTTCATATATTTTTGCTAATCCCCTACCTTCCACATGATCATGACTGTGACCATGCAAGATACCAGATATATAAAATATGCAAAATAGAAATAAAATGCTAGAAATGGCAGAATAACAGTAAAATATCCAGCATAATCTCCACAATAACACAGAAATGATATAAGAACAGCAATAGAAATATCACTTTGATTCAGAAAGCAATGTTCACAGGCCTCTTCGAGGGGGCAACCTCCAATCGAGCAATGCTCTGTTAGAATAATCTCCAAGCTAGGGTTTTCATACCCTCTGTTTGCACCCTTTTCGTCACCTTGGTGAACAAATAAGAGGTGCTTGCATGCCCAGTTGGGTCTTGCTGAGCATGACAGCTATAGAGGAAAGAGTTAGAGAAAGAAAAACAAAACTATAAGCAAGAATTAAACTAATAAAAACTAAAATCATAAGTAAAGGGACATAGAGATAACAAGAACAAAAAGACCAATATCACCAATGTTTTTAGGCTGATCTATTGATGAAATCAAAGCACCAAGAAGAAAGGGGACTATGATTCCCTTCTTCCTCCAAGGAAAGCTCTTGGACCCTCACAAACTTGCTCTCCTTACAACAAGAAAAATGAAAATGGTGATGAAAGAACTCCTTTTCAAAACCACTCAATGGAGAGGTGGATTGCTCAATGAAATGGTGCCAATGTGATCTTGTCAAGGAGTGAGTCCTTAAAAAAATATAGGCAGCATAACATTACATGAAATTCCTTTAGAAAATGATGTATGTTCATGGATTTTTATATCATTGCATTGGGTTATTACGTAACTCCTTTGTAGTGTGAAGAGAGGCCATTTAGGTCATTATTAGGTCTTTGACTAGCCCACCATTCGGATCCAGCCCAGATTTGGAAGTCAAATCAACTTGGGAGCTGAACCAGAAGTGGTTGGGAGGCTGACCACATTCATAAATGCGCTGTTTAGCAGGTGCGTGGCTTTTTGCACTAAAATCCACGCATCGTGCGCGAATGCGTGCATTCTACATTTCTGTTCCGCACACGTGCACGCGCACCCAACTTCTGTAAAGCACTCTTCAATTTTTTACTACTTTGTATAGTTTTTGACCTTTTTGGAATGCTGTGAGATTAATTCAGGGCCATGAATGAACTCATTACTATTTGACGATGCTGAGTTCTTGTCGCCATGTGCGGACAAAATTTCAGTGATAACAGATGCCCCCTGATGGATGAGGTTAGGAGCATACGTATAGCCGAAATCCATCAATGTTTCTTCTACTGAGAATGTTGTTGTGAGATAGAGCAATAGTGGGATTGTTCAGAGCGATCCGTTGGAGAAAAAAGGAACTGGTAGGACCTGACCTTCTATGAGGTGCGAAAAATAAAAAAACTGTGTACAAACGAGGCGGGCATGCCCCATGCTCGTGTTATGTAACTCTGAAAAAAGATGACTGAAGTGTTGGTGTAGACAACCGCAACGCCCTCAGGGGCGGTGATGATAAAGGCAGAAGACCATTCTGCAAAGGAACATACTCTGAATAATAGGTAATGATCGCGGCAATAAGTATCGGCGATGATGCGGGCATTGATGGCCCGACCAAGTTAAGAGGTCTTCGGCAAAGGATAAAAATAACTGCAATAGTCGCAAAGTAAGACCCACCATAACATGAGAAAGAGTTGGTGTCGAATGTTATGGGGGCCAACGATAGCAGGGAGTAATGGTGTTTCACCCTGTGTCGTCCGAGATCTCTCATTGAATGGAGAATGAGAATCAAGATATTGTCGCCCTTCTGGAAAATTGTGTTGATGTCGACAAAAGGGGAACGCGACTCCCAGAAGCAAAGGGCTTTGTGGAATCTACTGAGGTGATGAAGTGGCAGAGGTACATGGACAAAGTCAAGAATTGGGAAGACTCAACACTGCCCTTGATTGGAGGATGTATGAGATAAAAAGTGGCCGCAACCGTGTAACAAGGTCGAGTGTCAGGGGGACGACAAGACCGGTGATAAGTTGTGCCAGAGGCGGGACAAGGTGAACAAATTCAGAGGGTAGAGGTAAGTGACCTATGGAGTACTCTGAAGATATGGACGATGCCGGCAAGGGTAGATGATAAGTAATGCTCCAACCATGGGTGACATGGGTTGTGTGTGGCCAAAAGGAAGCAAGTCGCCAATGGTGACGACAAAAAAGAAAATGTAATGACTGGAAATAAAGGCGTTTGTACAATAAATAACGAATAATTGGGGAGAAATGTACAAATACAGAAACGGGTGCCCCAGTGTGATATGGTTGGCCCATGAAGGGCATACTGTGCTTTAGAAGACTGATGACGGGTGGGGGCCCCATTGGTGAGTTTCTGTATGAAGTAGGTGAAATGAAAGTAGGTTCGCAGATGGGAAAATTGATTGTGGATGAAATGGAGGGTTCATGATCCTGCGGAGGTGTAGGTAAAAAATAGAACCGTAAAGAGATAATCTGGGAGTCTGTGTGGGAAAGATAGCAAAATGAGGAGGAGGAGTATGTGGCTGATTCACATCATGATGAAAGACTATCGAGACTCCCATCCCTAAAGGGTAATGAAAAACAACATGAGTGTCAAAAAGTGGCAAAAGGTGCTATGAATGGGACAACTCATGTGGGTAAGAATGCTATCGGGTAATAGTACCGAAGAGGCAAATGGAGGTGTGGGTACTGCAGAGCCAGGAATGAGGATCCTAAAGGCCAATATCAGTGGGTGTGACTGGAAATGTAAATGAAATACAGCGGGAGAGACTACATGCCAGTGCTGAGTATATACTTGAAGGGGTTATGCCGATAGATGATGAGAAAGTACATGCACACATAACAACCAAATACCCAAAGTGAACAATACCTGAAGAGAATCTAAGATATGAGCATGTATTTGATAAATGTGACTATGCGCGTGCGTACCTGACCATGATATAAAAAAAAAGGTGCCCCGGGGGCTCATGATTAAAAGCGACCCAGGGACTGTTGTGATG
>JASDQU010738432.1:235429-245664 GCA_032191745.1 Picea mariana | reverse complement strand
ATATTTTATGACTAACCTTGATCATGAAAATGTTGTTTATTTTTAGGTGGGTTAATTGCAACATCTACAGGGCATAGGTTAGCTCTTAATTACATCTCATAGAATAATTGGTACTCTTGTCACATGCTCCATATTTCAGTTGGTTGTTTTTGCAGGGTAATATTTTTCATCCATTAACATATGAATTTAATTCCACTGGATGGATTAAAAGAATATATAACATGGATTCTGTAGGAATTAATGGAATTGAATTCAGGAAAAGCAGTAGCAAGAATTGGATATGAAATTTTATTAAAAAATGCCTTTTTCTCGCAATTTTGGATACTGTTCAAAGTGGTTTTTTCACTCCCAAAATAGTCTAGATCTATGTTTTACGGGGTTAATATTCCAATTCCACTAATGTGGTGCAACCCCCCCCTGACCTTTAGGTCAAGGCCTGCTCAGGATCATTATAAAACTGCCCTTTGAGTCTCTATTGACTCTTTGATTCCTCCTTGGGGAATCCCACACACATACAATGGTGCTTCTCCACAGGTTTTTATGAATTGAGTCGCGTGATCAAACACTATGCATCAATTCAAATCTCCTGACCAAACAATGTGGTCACGCCTTTCACGATTTTGGGACTTCAGATCTCGTGACTTCGCGACTTCTCCTTCTGAGTATCTCGACCCTCCAACTTCTGAAACCCGAAATGTCGATTCATCGAAATGGTTGACGGTGTCCTCCTTTGTACTTATATCGTGTTTCACAATGTCGTGAATCTTGGGACAAAAGTCTTGACCTCCTATCCTCTGAAATGCTGAAATGACGAATTTTGACTTGTTATCAATGTTGGTCCCATGACAGAACTTTTCTCCCTTTCGAGACTTCGCACTTCGCGATTTCGCAAATCTTGATGTAAGGATTTCGGTTCTCCAACCCACGAATCCTCGAAATGGTCAACGAGATTGACTTCACCTTGTCGAAAAGTATGCCACCTGTCCACTCTGTTGTCCTCTACCTTTGACACAGATCCTCCTGCCCCTTCAAACCTATGAACTCCGAGATGAGAGTTCACGATTGATCCAACGACCCTCGTCGGATTGGATCCTATGTCCCTATTTCTCCTGAGCTTAAACTTAGAAAAACACTCACCATAACTTCTCTTGTTCTTCTGGAAGATCTGATGGCTCTTGGGACTTCACAAATTCTCAACGAAGAATTTCGACCATCCGTTTCTTCCTTGATAACTCTTGCGAAATGATCAAGATCTTCCTTCATCGAAACTTATCCACCTGCAAAACAACTTTGTTGTGCCTCCCTTTGAACGTTTCCAAGGCACTAACCCTCTTGAGATTCCTTCGCAAACTTGATTCTTCAAAAGACTCCTGCACGCACTACTTGTGACAACCTTTCAAATAATTCCAAGTATTTGATTATCTCGACTCTATGCACTCTCTTTATGACATCAGTCCTTCAATTCACCCTTGGTTGATGAGTTCTAACTTCCAACCAGCCTACGCACACCTTGGACGGCTTATGTGCTCCACCTGCACTCCTGCGGGAATGAGAACAACATTATCCCTCCTGATCTTTCAGAGATAAAACTCTGAACCCTTGTCAACGCACTCCTTGCGGATGACTTCACTACACTCCTTGCAGGAATTTCACTCACTCAGGTTGAGAAACAATTGAAACGCATTTCCTCTCTCTCTCTCTCTCAGACTTCAAACATAAATCATGAAATCATATACACATAGCATATAAAGCAAATGCATAACAGAGAGACTAAAACAACTATGAGCATATCATTTAGCATGTATACACAGAAAGCACCATAACACCATGAGTCTAAATCAAATCTCTTTCAATTAATTCAAACTTTTGTACATGGGTTCTTCTCCACACATCTCTCTTCTTCTTCTCTATGCTCAATAATACACATAATGTTACAAATGATACAAGATGAGGGTGTCTATAGTCGATTTTCCCTCCGCTCCTAAAACTGTCTAATCTACAATTCAAAGCTACTTACTTTTCATAAATAGACTTAAATGCGTTTTACTAAGACAGATGAGAGCAATCGGTCATGATTTGTTTACAACACTTATGCATAAATGAAAGTACGCCTTCCTTAATTGTTACATTAATATTTTGCGCATCTCAAGCTTTCAAAGTATTTTAACATGCACAAAATGCATTGGCGCTTGTCCTAGCTGTCTTTCACCTCCGTGCTCGCTTGCTGCTTACGATGCTCCTGTATCATACTCCCTCGCTTGAAAATTTTCATGAACTCCTGTTCATGAGATCTTGCACGGTCTCTCCATGCTTCTGAATTTCTATTTCATTATCCCAACTGGCATCTTCAACTAGATGTCCCTTCCATTTGACCAAGTATTCAAAATATTCTTTCCTTCTGGTCCTCCTGCTGACTCTCTTGTCAAGTATACTCTCCATCTGTGGCTTTTCAGCTACAGGCATTTGTTTAGCCCACTGAACCTCTGTCTGTTCACTATCTTCTCCTACTTCTTTAGCTTTGTAAGGGTACAAATCTAAGATGTTGAATATTGGTGAAATTCCGATCCCATCGGGTAATTCAATCTCATAAGCGTTTGCCCCAAATTTCTTCAAGACCTTGCATGGTCCAATCTTCTTCATATTTAGTTTGTTATATGTTCCCCTTGGGAACCTTTCCTTCCTTAGGTGTGCAAGAATCAGATCACCAACTTCAAACTGAAGTTCTCGCCTATGTTGATCTGCTCTGTGCTTATACTCCTGGCTCGAATTTTGCAATCGCTCCTTCACTTGACTGTGAAGTTCTGTCATTGCCTCTGCAAAGTCTTCTGCACTAGCACTTCTAGTTTCATTATGTTCTGGACCTTTTAATTTAGAAACTCCTCTAGGTTGCATTCCATAAATAATCTGAAATGGACTCTGCCCTGTGCTTCTATTGATCGAATCGTTATAAGCAAATTCCGCCTATGGAAAAATGTGATCCCACTGACTGTGGTGTTCAGTCACTAGTCTCCTTAGCAAATCCCCCAAGCTCCTATTCACAACTTCTGTCTACCCATCCGTCTAAGGATGATACGCTGAGCTAAATGACAAATTTGTCCCCAACTTCTTCCATAAAGTCCTCCAAAAATGTCCCACAAACTTGGTGTCTCGATCTAAAACTATACTCCTTAGCAAACCATGAAGTTTAACAACTTCTTTGAAAAACAGGTTTGCAATGTGAGTTGCATCGCTAGTTTTCTAGCATGGTATAAAATGTGCTATTTTTGAAAATCTGTCTACCACCACAAAGATTGAATCAAACCCTCTTTGTGTTCTTGGCAACCCTAATACAAAATCCAAGCTCATTGCATCCCATGACCTCGCTGGTATGGGTAACGACTGATATAAACCCATGTTTTTCCCTTTTCCCTTTGTGTGCAGACAAATTCTGCATCTGTCCACAAAAATTTTGACATCTGTCCTCATCCCTGGCCAAAAATATGAGCCATTTAATTTCGAGAACATTTTATCATGACCGAAATGTCCGGCCAATCCTCCACTATGTTTTTCTTTCAATAGATTCTCCCTCATGGAGTATTTTGGAATACACAGTTGATTGCCTCTGAATAATAATCCATCCTAGATCATATATTCAGTCCATTGACTTCTATCTCTGAGAACTAGATTCTCAGATGCCTCATACACCTCTTTGAAATCTGGATCATCTCTGTACATGTCCTTGAGGTTATAAAAACCCAATGTTTTGACTCTAAACTCCTGCATCAACAAACATTTCCTGCTCAAAGTATTAGCGACTTTGTTAGCAGTTCCAAAAATATGCTTAGTTACAAAAGTGAAATTCTGCATGTATTCAACCCATTTTGCATGCTTCTGGTTTAACTTATCCTATTGAGTCATGAATTTCAAAGCATGATTATCGTTGTACAACACAAACTCCTTAGGAGCCAAGTAGTGCCTCCACTTCTTCAGTGCTTGTATGACCGCATAAAATTCTTTGTCATACGTGGAGTACTTATCCTTCGCTTCGTTCAACTTCTCACTGAAGTATGTGATGGGTCCATCATCTTGACTCAAAACCGCTCCTATTGCAAATCCGCTTGCATCGCATTTGACCTGGAACGTCTTGCTAAAATATGACAACACCAGAATTGGTTGTTCAGTAATCTTCCTCTTCAGCAAGTTGAAACATTTCTTTGCTTCTTCTGTCCAGTGAAAAGATTTATGTCTTTTCTTCACTGTATCCATCATCGACGCGCTAATTCCACTGAAATTTATGATAAACTTCCTGTAGAAACTAGCTAATCCATGGAAGCTTCTAACTTCAAATATACTCTTTGGTGATGGCCAATTCTTAATCACCTCCACTTTATCTGGGTCCATTTTCATCTTATCTGCAGAGATAACAAACCCCAAATAAATGAGCTCTGTCTTCATGAATGATGATTTCCTCATGTTTATCAACAACTTTTCTTTCTATAATCTTTTCATCACTGTAGCCAAATGCTTCAAGTGTTCAATTTCAGTCTTGCTGAAAATCAATATATCATTAAGATATATGATAAAAAATTTCCCAATGAAATCCTTCAGGACTTCATTCATCAATCTCATGAAAGTACTAGGTGCATTTGTTAAGCTAAATGACATAACAAGCCATTCATACAACCCTTCATTCATCTTGAATGTTGTCTTCCATTCATCACCTTCTCTCATGCGAATTTGATGATATCTGCTTTTCAAATCAATCTTTGAAAATAATCTTGCTCAAATCAAGCAATCCATCAAATCATCCATCCTAGGTAATGGAAATTTGTATCTGCTGGTAATCTTGTTAATAGCTCTTGAGTTTGTACACATTCTACAACCTCCATCTTTCTTGGGACTAAGTACTATCAGAACAACACATGGACTCAAGATTTCCCTTACCAATCCTTTGTCCATCAAATCCTAGACTTGTCTCTTGACCTCTTCATTCTCCTGCGGCATCAATCTGCACGCTGCTTTGTTTGGTAAACTAGATCCAGGTATGATATCAATGTGATGACTTATACTTCTGATCGGTGGCAACGAATGAGGTAGTTCGTCCACTACTATATCAACGAACTCTTCCAGCAAATTTTGGATTTCCTCTGGTAAATCATCCACTCTTGTACTGGTTAAAACAATTCTAGACTTTCTCACCACAATGAATTGCATATGTTCCTTCTTCTTAACCTCTGTAAGAAGTTTTTTCCCACTCATGAGAAGTACAGTGTTTCTCACCTCTCGTTTCACCTCTTTATCTTTAATCGGAAGCAACATGTGAGTTCTCCCATTCTTCTCCAAGGTGTATGTGTTCATTCTCTCATCATGAATCACATTCCTGTCATATTACCATGGTCTACCCAGCAATAGATGACAAACACCCATGGGAATGACATCAAATAGTATTTCATCATTATATCCTCCTATTTTAAATTCAACTAAACATTGTTTAGTGACATTTACCTGATGTCCTTTTTGTAGCCATGAAACTCTGTATGGGCTTGTATGTTCAATAGTCTGCAGCTCCAACTTTTCTACCATCTCTATAGAAATGAGATTATCTGTGCTACCACTGTCCACAATGACTTTGCATACCCTATCCTTGGTCTTGTAAGCAGTCCAAAAAACTCTGTTCCTTTGGACTGGGTTATCCACCTCCTTCTCTGGAGTTAAGAGAACTTTTCTCATCATCAATGACCTTCAACCTTCAGCATCTTCTGCCTCAACATTCCATCCTTGAGCTTCAGCAATGTGAGTTTCACCACCTTCTTTCTTCTTGTCTGGACATTCATAGGATTTGTGACCATTCTTTCCATAGGTAAAGCATTTTATTTCTCCACCTCTACCTCTTCCTCTTCCTTTGGTTCGAGGAAAAGTATTTCTATCAGCATACTGACCTCTCTGTGAGCTTCCCCCTCTCTCAGTTTGAGGTTGAGGTTTCTTTCCCTCTTCTTTAGGCTTCTGATTCTCTTCTTGGGCAACTGTCTTGCCTCTATCTTGGCTTCTGCCTTGACCTCTCTGACCTTACTTTCGGCTCATATTCTCTTTAGCTTTCAGAGCCATATGATAAGCATCTTCCACAGTTCGGATGGTCATCATGCTCATCTCATCCTGAATGTCATATCTCATACCATTCATGTACCTGGAAACCTTTTCATCATCGTTTTCCCAATGACCTGCCCTAATGTTCAACTTGTATAATTCTTCAGTGTATTCCTTCACTGACATCAACTTCTGTCTCAAATTCTGCATCCTCCGAAATAGAGTGATTTGATAATCCCTGGGTATGAATTTTGCCTTCATCTTTGCGACCATTCTATCCCAGCTTTTGATTTTTTGCTTGCCTTTGCAGCATTTTTCAGCTTGCAGTTCATCCCACCACAAGGATGCATGCCCTTTAAGTCTTGTGACAACATGTTTGACTTTCCTGTCTTCCTTGACATCCTCATAGTCAAAATCTTTATCCAGAGCTCTAATCCAATCTAGAAGCTCTTCAACATCCAGGTTTCCCTCATATACTGGAATGTCCATTTTCGCTCTGGCACCTATCCTTGCAATAGCCCTGAATAGGCATTCATTTACAGCATCTTCGACTGTGACTTCCTCTCCATGTCCAGCTTCATTTTCACTTTCAGCCTCGCTGATATCTCCAATGTTGACTGTGTGCCTCTGTGCTTTCTCCATGGCATCAAGCCTGGCATGTAGTTTGCGCATTTCTCTTTCCACTGTTGGATCAGGCATTGGTCTATCTCTTCTTCTCGGGGCATGGATAAGAAATATTCTTCCTTTCTCTACTACAGAAAGAAAATACCCTTTCTGAGCTCTTCTGATATCACAATTGATGTATACTAGAGTACTCTTATCCTCCTCACTCCCCCTATCTGAAATGTACAAATAGAGTCAAGCTCTGATACCACGTTGGTGCAGACCCCGCTAACCTTCAGGTCAAGGTCCACTCAAGATCATTCTAAAACTGCCCTTTGAGTCTCTATTGACTCTTTGATTCCTCCTTGGGGAATACCACACACATACAATGATGCTTCTCCACAGGTCGTTATGAATTGAGTCATTTGATCAAACACTATGCATCAATTCAAATCTTCTGACCAAACAATGTGGTCGCGCCTTTCGCGATTTCAGGACTTCAGATCTCACGACTTTGCGACTTCTCCTTTTGAGTATCTTGACCCTCCAACTTTTGAAACCCGAAATGCCGATTCACCAAAATGGTTGACGGTGTCCTCCTCCGTACTTATATCGCGGTGCGTGATTTCAGGAATCTCGGGACAAAAGTCTCGACCTACTATCCTCAAAAATGTCGAAATGTTGAATTCCAACTTGTTATCAATGTTGGTCCCACAATGGAAATTTTCTCCCTTTCGAGACTTCACACTTCATGATTTCACGAATCTTGATGTAAGGCTTTCGGTTCTCCAAGTCACGAATCCCCGAAATGGTCAATGAGTTTGAATTCACCTTGTCGACAAGTATGCCACCTATCCACTCTGTTGTCCTCTACCTTTGACATGGATCCTCCTGCCCCTTCAAACCTCCGAACTCTGAGATGAGAGCTCACGAGTGATCCAATGGCCCTCTTTGGCTTGGTTCCCATGGCCCTATTTCTACTAAGCTTAAACTTAGAAAAACACTCACCGTAACTCCTCTTGTTCTTCTGGAAGATCTGATGGCTCTTGGGACTTTGCGAATTCTCCACGAAGAATTTTGACCGTCTGTTTCTTCCTTGACAACTCCTGCAAAATGATCAAGATCTTCCTTCATCGGAACTTATCCACCTGCAAAAAAAATTTGTTGTGCCTCCCTTTGAACATTTCCATGGCACTAACCCTCTTGAGCTTCCTTCGCAAACTTGAGTCTTCAAAAGACTCCTACACGCACTCCTTGCGACAACCTTTCAAATACTTCTAAGTATTTGATTATCTCGACTCTATGCACTCTCTTTGTGATAACAGTCCTTCAATTCACCCTTGGTTGATGAGTTCTAACTTCCAACTAGCCTACGCACACCTTGCATGGCTTCTGTGCTCCACCTGCACTCCTGGAGGAATGAGAACAATGTTATCCCTCCTGAGCTTTCAGAGATAAATTTTTGAACCCTTGTCAACGCACTCCTTGTGGACGACTTCACTGCACTCCTTGTAGGAATTTCACTCACTCAGGTTGAGAAACAATTGAAACTCATTTCCTCTCTCTCTCTTAGACTTCAAACATAAATCTTGAAATCATATACACACAATATATAAAGAAAATGCATAACTGTTATCACTGAAATTTCATCCGCACATGGTTACAAGAATTCAGCATCATCAAACAGTTATGAAGTCATCCATGGACCTAAATTAACACAAAAGGATTCATAAAGGGTCAAAAACTATACAAAATAGTGAAAAATTGAAGGGCACTATGAAAACACTGGGCGTGCGTGCACATGTGCAAAACAGAAACGCCAGATTCACGCACATGCGCACGATGCACGACTGTTATTGCAAAAAGCCGTGCACCTGAGAAACGACGCATTTATGAGAGTGATCGGCCTCCCACCCACTTCTAGTTCATCTCCCAAGTCGATTTGACACTCAAATCTGGACTGGATTCGACTAGATGGCGGGTCAAAGACCTAGAAATGCCCTAATTAGCCTCTTTACACACTACAAACTAGTTGAACAATAGCTCAAAGGAATGCTATAAAAAGACCATCAATACACTTCATTTTTCAAGGAATTCAAAGCAAAGTTATGATGCCATTATTCTCTTGAGGACTCTTCTATCATTGCCAAGAGTATACTTGCACCATTGCATTGGGAAATCCATCTCACCCCTTGAGTGTATTAGCAAATAAGTCTTTCACTATTTTCATTTTCATTTTCAAAGTTGTAAGAAGCGCTTACTTGTGGGGGTCCAAGAGCCCTCCCTTGGAGGAAGAAGGGACTCATAGTCCCCTTGCTTCTCGGTGTTTTCTTTCACTAATATCAGCCTTATCATTGGTGACATGGGTCTCATTTTTCTTTTTGTCTCTATGTCTCTATGCTTATAAATTTAGTTGTAATTTTATTTCTTAGTTCAATTCTTAGTTGTTGTTTTATCTTTCTTTTTCTAACACTTTTCCTTGTAGCTATCCTTCTCAGCAAACCCAACTGAGCTTGCAAGCACCTCTATTTTGCTCACTAAGGTAATGAAAGAGACACAACAAATTGGTGACTCCACTGGGGAAAGGTATCAATTTCCTACCCCATTTGGGTTTTTCTAGCTCTTCTTTTAGTTTGTTTAACTTGCATGTGCACTAACCAGCCTAAGCCGACCTGCCAACCAGCCAATTCCAAGTTGAATTGAGAGAAATCCATCCGAATTTTTCATTCTCGACCATGCATCACCTATGCACGGGTTTTTAGGCCCACATACGTGCATCGTGCGCACATGCACTTAAGTCGCAGTTCTTCTCTGCACACGTGCGCTTATTAACTTTTCTTTGTTCTTGCGCATGCGCTCTGTGCGCCTCTGTCTCCATTGAGACCCGTGCATCTGTGCAAAAATTCACATTGTAAAGTTGTTGAGATGTGGGGAAGGCCATTTGCCTTCTTAAAAATGATTTCAAGCATGTTTTAAAGTTGCACCACACTTAGTCCCCTCATCATTAAAGGGGTTAGTAAAAAACACATAGGCACTTAGGAGGTTGAAATCAATTTCCTCTTTTGCTTTAATTTTTTGCCACATGGATGGCTTGTTTTGACTCACAATATAAGTTGGAAATCATTTTTAACTTGCATTGGGACTAGAAGTTGAATAACAATCGCTTAGTATGCTCTTCTTTCGCGCCTCCAAGCGGTCTTGAGAATCAGAAAAAGATTGTGAAACGATTTCATCTCCCTTAAGAACATTAAAACCTTTAGGAGAGGACAACAACCCTTCTTGGGACTCCTCTTAGTTTACTTTTTCAAACACATCTTAATATTGTAACGGGCCCATACATGCCCACATGCTACAAAGATAGGATAGTGTTGAAATTTGCTTTCTTAGATCAAAACACTAGGGAAGTTTAAAGGTTTTGTAATGGGCCCATACATGCCCACATGATCAATCTAGGATAGTTTCAAATCTTTTCTTAGATTACATCACAATAGGGAGTTAAAGGGATAGTAACGGACCCACATGTCCACATGCTAGCTTCCTAGGGACTTTTGAATTACGCAAGGTTGTAC
>JASDQU010738432.1:208711-229835 GCA_032191745.1 Picea mariana | reverse complement strand
TGCATCATCAATAAAAGTAACATAATAATGAGAGCCACCAAGAGATGATACCTGAGTTGGTCCCCATACATCTGTATGCACAAGCTCTAACCTTTCATTCTTCTTTTCATTTCCAACTCTGAGAAATTTGACTCTCTTTTGTTTTCCATAAACACAATGGTCACAGAAGTCCAAAACAATTTGTTTAAGAGCTGGAAGCTAATTTCTTTTGTGAAGTATCTACATACCCTTCTCACTCATGTGTCCCAGCCTATGATGCCACAGTGCTATATCCACTCCTGTAGAATCCAGGTCCTTCCTTTATTATTATCCAACAAATGAAGGGATACAACCTACAACAAAACTCATTGTAACTTCCTCTTCTTTCTCTCACAGTCTCCTCTCTCAAAATACAGTATTCACCATCAACCATAGCCGCAATACATTTCCCTCATAAAAGAGGGTTGCCTTCTAGGGAAAAAAACCCTAACATAATCTCTACCGTTAGATTTGAGACCTTATAATGAACGGTCCAGATTTACAATGAAATTACACTATACTTTTATAAGGCAATTTTTGCTTCGGGGGCTTCGCCCCCAAACCCTCGCTGGGGGCCTGCTTTCCCCCAGACCCCCCAGTCGGGGGGATAGCCTCCCTGGACCCCGAAGAGGGGGTACCCCCCCTCTGCACTCCCCAACGTGGAAGAGTGTACATACTTCTGTGGTGTAAATACTTCATGGGGTATAAACACGGCTGAAAGCAAGGACCTATGAATCAGGAAGATAATTAGGCTCCACAACCAACAGATTCCTTGCCCTACCGCTGAGCCACCTCCTCGCATCCCATTGCATAGGAATTTCCACAACCCACAGGCTAGGGAAGGACATAACTATAGTTTGGTAGACGACTTGGCACAATCCCTGGCTGCCATGTCAATTTTGGAGGTTCTCCAGACTTGTCCCACTCAGCAGAAATCATTACTTTCCGCCTTGGGGGAAGTCGACCCTGCAGATACCAGACTCATTACCTTTGATCTTGATAGCGAAGAACCTCACCTTCCCACCTTGATCGCTTTTCAAATACCAGTAAAAATATGGAATGTAGTGTCCCCAAGGCCGAAACCCGTTGTAAACCATGTTCTGAAAGAAATTGTAATTATGTTTATAGGTCAGTGAGCCAAGTTCTTATAAGCTAGAGGCTTATGTGTTTGTTAGGCCCGGGAGCCTAAGTGTTGAAGGCCAGGAGCCTACTATTGTATATGTAATCATGCAGAACAATTAATATAATATAAACACTGCCAGGTGTAGACCGACCACGATGAATGAGTGAAGGGGGACTGAGCATCCACAGAGTGGACAAGGAATTAGGGGCTGGAAGGTGGGAAAGGGGCTAAGTGTTGAGCCTAGGGGCTAAGCCTAGGGGGGTATTAAGCCTGGGAATAATATTTTTTTATTATCTCAAAGAGACATGTGCATTTGTGTTTTATCCTAAGTGTTGGCAAGGGAGGACGTACAAGGGTGAGCCGTGAGAAAGGCTCCTCCTTCTCCATTCTACTCATGGACTACCAAAAGGTGAATAGGTATGACTCCTGTAGAGAAACCCTCGTACATCCTCTGAACCGAAAGAAGTGTGTAGCTGTGTTTGTTCTGGGATAGCTGGTACATTCCCTGTCTGAACAGTTCGAACCTATGTTGACCTCTGCATGGATTGTTTGTCATGCATTCCCGATAACCTAAGCATGAGTCTATCCTGGGTTGGCAGATGAGAAATGGGGAGGACCTTCCATTCTGTACGGGAAAGTCGGTGTAATTCCCCGCGGAAATTGCTTCTCACGCAATTCCAAAAATAAACACTGGGGAGATCCTGTGACTCAAGGGTTGGTGTCTGATTCTGAGAAATCCCATGTGTGTGACCCCAGCCTAGGGGAAGCCTGTGTTGAATTCAAGGGAAGAGTTTTTTCTTGTTGGGGGAAAGTTGAGTGAGCCTATGCGAGCATTCCCTGTTCCAAAGACGTGAGTGTGAAGCTGTCCTGTGATTGCCGAACCAGTTTTTGGAAAACCTGTGTCTATTTTCCCAGAAACATTGTTGAGACTACGCAGTACTGGACTGTGTGAGGCTTGTTGTCCTGTGAGCGACTCCCTCTAAGTGAGAGAGTGCACAGGGGAAGGAGATAGCTCTTGGAAGGAACCCTATAGCTGCCATAGAGCCCGGAGACTTCCGGTCCGGTCTATTCCTGTAACCCAAGGTAGGGGAGATTTGAAGCCGAAGGATTGTCTAGGTGACAGAGAAGGTGCACTCTCCTGGGGTGGAACATGCATGTGGGGAATGAGGGTCTGTGGGTAGTGAGCGTGGGAGATTCCTGGGAGAGAATTCCGTCCTTGTGGTTGTGTGTGACTGTTTTCCCTGTAACCTCAGCCTGAGCCTAGATTCCTTGCCTTGGGGTGGAGCTTAGTCCCAGCTCGGGGGTGACCCACTACTGAATTGATGAGCAGTGCATTCTAAGGCTAGGAGGTTCGTGGAAGGCCTGCATTTGGTTGGTGGATTCCACCATTATAACAAGATAAGTGTCTACCTATGTTTATCACATTTTATCATGTCTCTACTGTAATTGTTATCATGTTTTCCGCTGTGTAAACGAATTAATATGGAATGCTATGGATTGTTTTAAATATAGAAGTAATGATATGTTTTACTTTGGGTTAAATGTGTTTATTTGTTTTAAATGCATGGGATATAGGATATCTATATGAGATTGTACAAATGGGTGTGATACAAATTGGTATCAGAGTGAAGGTTTCGACACTTAGCCTAGATGGACCAGTGGAGCGGTCTTTGGACTGAAGAAGTGAAGGAAATTGGGTCTAGAGGACCAATTTCGGACCTTGGTTTGTTCCTGAATGTCAAGTAGTTTCTTTACCATGCTTACGATCTCAGGAAGTATAGCGGCGAGTGAAACCACAACTGGTGTGGTCTATGGCCATAGGGAGACAGGTCTCTACACCAAGGGTGTTAGAACCTTAGGATCTGTTCGGGAGGGAAGGCGAGCCCTCGTGACTGTCGGATATGGAAAAATGCGCATAGAAATTAAAATTCCTTGTGAAATACATAGGAATGTGGGAATTGCAATATGTGAAATTCCAAATTGGTTAGGAACTGTATGAGCCATCAAATCTCGGCCTGAAAACCATCAGCTGTAGGATATGTCGGGAGATGTTTGAAGGTTAAGCCTCAAAGACTAGGGGTGAAAGCTCCGAAATAGATCTAGATCGTCCATCAGTTGGGACACGTGGGCAAGATCGGGAGCCCATCGGCATATCAGGGTTCGACATTTCGCGAACTCTGAGGACATATGTGTTTCGGCATTGGAAAGTCCGAAACCCCGATAAGAGGTATGACTGTGGTCATATAAGGGGAGGTCATGTGAACCATAAGTCTAGCCCAGAGGGTAGCGGGAGTTAGAGCGCATCGATTTTTGGAAGCCCAAAACCCTGAAAGGATCAGGACTTTCCATGGTGGAAACCCCGAAGTAGTCGTGGGTCGTCCGATTTGAGATGGCCACATGTTGAGAGATTACCCGTTTCAAAAAATCGGGGATTCAAGAGTTCCATTGAAAAAGAACTCAGAATCTCGTCATGATAAATCCTGACCATGCTGTCGAGATGTTAGCATGTGGCTAAGTCCTGATGAATGGACGAGATTCCTTCCGGGAATCTCTAGGTCTTTAACGACTGTCCGATGGGAGAAAGATCTGACCACTGGATTTTTCTAGGAATGGATGGGGACACATGGAGATGTACCGCATGTCAGAGGGTCAAAAAGAGAAGCGAGAGTGGTGGGACCCTAATGATGTCACCCAACGTGACGAGGATCCTCTGAAACGTGCCACGCACCACTTTGGTAAAGAGGGACAGCTATGTTGTAGGCCCGAAGAATAAGGTAAAACAGAATTTCAGAAGTCGGGGGTTGGAAAGGAGAGTTAAACGGGAGTTATCCAGTATCGAGACTCCAAAACCCTGAAACCCAAAGTTCCAAAATCCTGAAGTGCCGAAAATGAAAGCTTAGAAAACACGAAAATTGCAGAGCCGAACGAGAGCTCAGAAAACTCATTGGAATCGAAATGTCTTTTGTTCTTGTTGGTATTAGTTAGAAATGCTGAAGATTGTTCCTGAAATTTTAATGGCCTAATAAACTACGATTTTATTTGCACAGTGCATGTGCAGAGTCCAAAGGAGGTTAGGACCCCAGTTAACCAACGACTGAGTATGGAGTGGGGAAAGGTGCAGATTACCCCCGAAATAGAAGACGAACAGGAAGGAAAGGATGTTAACCTGGGAATTGAAGGATCAAACTCCAATGGGTGTGGAAAAGAGAAGGATAAGGAAGGACACATATGAAAATCATTGAAGGATTGCAAAGAGAGGCCCAGGCTCACCAAGTTGATAGTTGAAAGCTCATGAAAGTCAGGGACCGACAGGGTGAATTAAACTTAAAATTTTTGAAGAGCTTGGAAAGAATAGAGAAGAAACTCGAGAAGGGAAGAGACTCAAGTACGACGGAGAGTCATAGAACCCATGAAGGAAGAAGAAGGTAAAAGAGCGATAGACGACATCTTATTCGCTCCCAAAGACATTCTGACAGGAAGACACACAGTAGTTCAAGCCCATCCCCTACCAGAAAACATCAGAAATCTAGAAAGGAGGAATTGAAGGGAGAGATGAACAAGATTAAGCCTCCAACATTCGATGGAGAACATAAGAAGGAGGAAGATGTCGAGACATGGTTGCTTGGCATGAAGAAATACTTCCAAGTGTAGAATTATTTTTCCCATGCAGAAGGAAGAATTGCAATGTACCAACTGAAAGGAAAAGCATCCATGTGGTGGGATCAGTTTGTACAGGTGCAACACATCAGAGAGAAAGAGGTCATGTGGAAGGATTTTAAGAGGTATTTCGAGAAGAAATACCTGACTAAAAGATACTATGACAGAAAGATGAAGGAGTTCTTTGAACTCAAGTTGGGCAGTATGACCATTGATGAGTATGAAAAAAATTTTCTGGAACTACTGAAGTATGTTCCATTCATCAAGGATGAAACTATTAAAATCCAGAGGTATCTGAGTGGACTGCCACCTTCCATGAGTGACAAGATTCAATATGACAATCCTAAGACCATGGAAGAGACCATCAGAAAGGTGAAATGCTTGTATGAACAGCAAGGAGAAAGGCCTATCCTTCGGAAGGTCTGGGATGATCGGAGGAAATTTAAGAAGGAACAGAGGCAGAAGGGAAGCCAACCTTCCTTTTTCAGAAACAGTCCTTGGGGACAGTCATCTTTTAAAGAGCCTAGGAAGGTTGAAGGGAATGAGCAGATGCCAAGGCCTCCACCTATAGAGTGTTGGGGTTGTAAAGGAAATCATAGGTACAGAGACTGCCCCCACACAAAAGACAAAGCAAGGACTGTCCATATTGTTCAACAAGCTGAAACAATGGAGGATATGGGCAGTAGAATGTCGAGGATCTACGCAGCCCTGGACAACAAGCAAGCAGAATTTCAATCGCACATGATTGAAGTGGAAGGTACGATCAACAACCAACCACTTGTTATTTTAATTGATTCAGGGGCTAGCCATAATTATGTAGATCCTAGAGTGGTGGATAGTTTTCATGTAATGAGAAACAAACATGAGAAGTCTTGGTTAGTGCAGTTAGCCACAAGGACCAAGAGGAAGGTCACTGAATTGGTTAAGTCCTATTCAGTGGACATGAAAGGAATGAACACTAAGGCTGAATTGAACATTCTGCCTTTAGGCTCATATGATTGCTTAATTGGGATGGACTGGTTGAACTAGCACCATGCCCTTCTGGATTGCCGTAACAAGAGGATCACATGCCTGAACGAAGAGGGAAATCAGGTAATAGTCCAAGGAATTCCCAGAGTCGTGGCTGTGAGGGAAATCTTAGCCATGCAGCTGAAGAAATGTTACCGGAAAGGCTATCAATTAATTGCAGCTCAGGTGGAAGAAGCATCCCGAGATGTAGTATCGAATTTGGAAGACCACAAAGTACTCAAAGAATTCAAGGACATATTTCAGGAGGTACCTGGACTACCTCCGAAGAGAGACATTGATTTTTCTATAAATTTGATGCCTGGAACAACTCTAGTTTCGAAGGCTCCTTATAGAATGAGTACGCCAGAGCTGAAAGAGTTACAATTGTAGCTTGAAGAGCTACTAAATAAAGGTTACATTCACCCCAGTGTGTCACCGTGGGGAGCCCCAGTCCTATTCATGAAGAAGAAAGATGGGACATTGAGGCTGTGCATTGATTTTCGACAGTTGAATAAGGTTACTGTCAAGAACAAGTATCCTCTACCAAGGATTGATGATCTTTTTGATCAGTTGAAGGATGCAAAAATATTTTCGAAAATAGATCTCCGATCAAGATATCACCAAGTAAGAATAAAATATGAGGACATCAGCAAGACCGCCTTTAGAACAAGGTATGGTCATTATGAGTTCACGGTGGTGCCGTTTGGATTGTCCAATGCACCTGTTGTTTTCATGTGCTTAATGAATGGAGTGTTTAGAGATTATTTGGACAAGTTTGACATAGTCTTCTTGGACAACATCTTGGTGTATTCCAAGATAGAGGAAGAACATGAGAAACACCTGAGAATGGTGCTACATGTGTTGAGAGAACACCAGATGTACGCAAAACTGAGCAAGTGCTCATTTTATCAAAAGCAAATTCATTACTTGGGACATATTATATCTCAAGAAGGGATCGTTGTGGATCCTGAGAAGGTATTGGCCATTCAAGAATGGATAGCGCCAAAGAGTGTGGCAGAATTTAGATATTTTATGGGTCTGGCGGGCTACTATAGGAGGTTTATAGCCAGATTCTCAAAGATAGCTCATTCTATCACTTCCTTGCAAAGGAAGGGGAAGAAGTTCCAGTGGACTGAATAATGTGAGAGTAGTTTCCAATGATCGAAGTAGCTGCTAACCAGTGCTCCAATCCTAAAGATAGCAGATCCAAATAAGGATTACGTAGTGTGCACATATGCATGTAAGTAGGGGCTGGGAGGAGTTCTCAGCCAAGAGGGATTTGTAGTCTATTATGAATCCCAAAATTTGAAGGAACATGAGAAGAATTATGCGACTCACAATTTAGAGCTGGCAGCAATCGTCCACGCCTTGAGGAAATGGAGACATTACCTCATGGGCAAGAGATTTGAGTTGAGAATAGACCATAACGGTCTGAAGTATTTATTTGATCAACCGACCTTAAATGCTAGAAAAATCAGATGGCTGGAGTTTTTGTGCGAATATGAATTTGATATCAAGCATATCAAAGGGAAAGAAAATAAGGTGGCTGATGCACTTAGTAGAAAAGTGCACAAATTACATGCTACAGCCATTAGCATGTACCATACTGAGATGAAAGATAGAATTTTGGAAGCTACAAATACTGATTTGCAGTACAAAAGTCTTGTAGCAAAGCTACAGCAGTGTGCAGAACCACAACCCAAGGAAGGTTACACCTTAGGAGCTGATGGTTTACTTCTATATAGAAATAGAGTGTATGTACCTAATGTCTGAGAATTGAAGCTGGAAATTCTAAAGGAGATGCATAACGTGGCTTATGTTGGACATCCTGGATATCAGAAGACTGTGGCAGCAGTCAGACGCCATTATTTTTGGCCAGGTTTGAAGAAAGAAATTGCTGAATACATCACCAGATGTATGGAGTGCCAGAAGGTTAAGGTGGAGCACAGGCACCCAACAGGGTTGCTACAACATTTAGCTATTCCTGATTGGAAATGGGACGTGGTAACGATGGGTTTTATCACCAGACTACCTAGAACAAGCAAGCAACATGATTCAATCTTGGTGGTGGTGGACAAGCTTACTAAAGATGCCTAATTTATTCCACTGAAAACCACCCACCAGGCAGCAGATGTTGTTGATATCTTCTTAAAAGAAGTTGCACGCTTGTACGGAATTCCTAAGACAATTGTGTCTGATAGGGACCCAAATTTCACTTTGAATTTCTGGAAAGGACTGTTCAAAGGATTCAGAACAAATCTGAACTTCAGTACAACGTATCATCCCGAGTCTAATGGACAGACAGAGAGAGTAAACAGAGTAATAGAAGACATGCTGAGAATGTATGTGATGGATAAACCATCAAGGTGGGAAGACTACCCGCATTTGGTAGAATTTGCCTACAATAATGGGTATCATGCATTATTGAAGATGAGCCCATTCGAAGTGCTTTATGGAAGAAAGTGCAACACTCCAGTGAGCTGGGATAATCCAGCTGACAGAGTAGTAGTTGGGCCTGAGCTACTCAAAGAGATGGAAGACCAGATGATAAGAATTAAACATAATTTAAAAGCTGCCCAGGACAGGCAGAAAAGTTACGCTGATAGTAACAGAACCCATAGAGAATTCAAAGTGGGTGACCATGTTTTCCTGAAAGTGAAAACTAACAGGAGTTCCCTGAAGCTGGAAGTTGCACCAAGCTGGCAGCAAGATTTTGTGGGTCATTTGAGATTCTGGAAAGGATTGGGTTGGTTGCATACATGCTTGCATTACTTGCATCTATCACTATACATAATGTGTTTCATGTTTCACTTCTTAAGAAATATGTGCCTGATGCTAATCATGTTATCGATTGGAATGTGATTCAGGTGGAACCAGATGGTGTCCTGCAAGTGCATCCTGTGCGCATATTGGACAGGAAAAGAAAACAGCTCTGGAATCGAGCTATAGAGCTTGTAAAGGTCCAGTGGACCTGGTACGGTCCTAAGGATGCAACATGGTAGCATGAAGAGGTTATGCGGGCAGAGTACCCACATCTTTTTGAAAATTTTGAAAGGCTTGCAGAGACAGTGTAAGTTGCACTGAGGACAGTGCAAAAATAAGGGGAGGGGGATTGTAGTGTCCCCAAGGCCGAACCCCGTTGTAAACCATGTTCTGAAAGAAATTGTAATTATGTTTATAGGTTGGTGAGCCAAGTTCTTATAAGTTGGAGGCTTATGTGTTTGTTAGGCCTGGGAGCCTAAGTGTTGAAGGCCAGGAGCCTGCTGTTGTATATGTAATCATGCAGAACAATTAATAAAATATAAACACCTCTAGGTGCAGACCGACCACGATGAATGAGTGAAGGGGGACTGAGCATCCACAGAGTGGGCAAGGAATTAGGGGCTGGAAGGTGGGAAAGGGGCTAAGTGTTGAGCCTAGGGGCTAAGCCTAGGGGGGGCTTAAGCCTGGGAATAATATTTTTATATTATCTCAAAGAGACATGTGCATTTGTGTTTTATCCTAAGTGTTGGCAAGGGAGGACATACAAGGGTGAGTAGTGAGAAAGGCTCCTCCTTCTCCATTCGACTCATGGACTGCCAGAAGATGAACGGGTCTGACTCCTACAGAGAAACCCTCGTACATCCTTTGAACCGAAAGAAGCATGTAGCTATGTTTGTTCCGGGATAGCCGGTACATTCCCTGTTTGAACAGTTCGAACCTGCGTTGACCCCTACGTGGATTGTTTGTCACGCATTCCCGATAACCTAAGCATGAGTCTATCCTGGGTTGGCGGATGAGAAATGGTGAGGACCTGCCATTCTGTATGGGGAAGTCGGTGTAATTCCCTGTGGAAATTGCTTCTCACGCAATTCCGAAAATAAACACCTGGGAGACCCTGTGACTTGGGGGTCGGTGTATGATTCCGAGAAATCTCGTGCGTGTAACCCTAGCCTAGGGGAAGCCTGTGTTGAATTCAGGGGAAGAGTCTTTTCTTGTTGGGGGAATGCTGAGCGAGCCTATGCAAGCATTCCCTGTTCCAAAGCTTTGACTGTGAAGCCGTCTTGTGATTGCCGAACCAGTTTTTGGAAAGCCTGTGTCTGTTTTCCCAGAAAAATTGTTGAGACTACGTAGTACTGGACTACATGAGGCTTTTTGGCCTGTGAGCGACTCCCTCCAGGTGAGAGAGTGCGCAGGGGAAGGAGAGAGCTCTTGGAAGGAACCCTGTAGCTTCCATAGAGCCTGGAGACTTCCGGTTTGGTCTATTCCTGTAACCCAAGGTAAGGGAGATTGGCAGCCAAAGGAATGTCCAAGTGACAGAGAAGGTGCACTCTCCTGGGGTGGAATAGGCATGTGGGGAATGAGCGTCCGTGGGCAGTGAGCGTGGGATATTCCTGGGAGAGCATTCTGTCCTTGTGGTTGTGTGTAACTATTTTCCCTGTAACCTCAACCTGAGCCTAGATTCCTTGCCTTGGGGTGGAGCTTAGTCCCAGCTCGGGGGTGACCCACTACTGAGTTGATGAGCAGTGCGGTCTAAGGCTGGGAGGTTCGTGGAAGGCCTGCATTGGGTTGGTGGATTCCACCATTATTACAAGATAAGTGTCTAACTATGTTTATCACATTTTATCATGTCTCTACTGTAATTGTTATCATGTTTTCCGCTGTGTAAACGAATTAATATGGAATGCTATGGATTGTTTTAAATATAGCAGTAATGATATGTTTTACTCTGGGTTAAATGTGTTTATTTATTTTAAATGCATGGGATATAGGATATCTATATGAGCTTGTACAAATGGGTGTGCTACACAGAACATCACAGTTCATCGGTGTATCATCGATGAAGGTGCATCTACATGCATTATGTCCAAAACTGTATGGTAGAAACTTGGTTCCCCCGAACTCATACCCTCTGCCATCACCTTACGAGCTTATGACGGATGACCATCGTCTCCTGAAGGGCTCTTCCAAAATGTCCCTGTCGAACTCAAGGGCAAGACTATTCTCATCGACATCGAAGTTATCGACGCCTCACTCGATTATAATATCCTATTCGGTTGTAGATACATGTATGCTATGAAGGCAGTGGCATCTTCTATCTTTTGGACAATGATGTTCCCCCACAATGGGAAGATCGTTACTATTGACCAAGTCTCACATTATGAGCCTAACCCATCTGCCAACATCGATAACATTCTTCCTCTCATCCACACGAGCCATGACGCATACCCACTCATCGAGATGGGTCCTAGAATTTTCAAAGATACATCATTGTTAGGAACTTACCATGGAGCACCACCGCTCCTTCATCCTTCCAATCAAGTATGCGTCATATCATCCAACATAACTCACACAGAGGATACCCTTCCTCCTACAGAGGCTTCTATCATATCTAACATCCCACTAGTCACAGAAATCCCCCCTCAAGAACCTCCTGCACACTCGTTGACCCCACCAGTCCACGATTCCACCTCTCCCCAAGGACATATCCCAGTTTGGGAGACAGTTCCCCAAGCCATCACCCAAATTCTCTTCTTTTACCCTCCACTAAGCATCGAAGATTTCCAGGTAGCTGCAATGCTTACCCTACCTAATATGGTGTTAGCAATTCCAGTTTGGTATTTACACCCACCAGAGATGGTCCCTCGACCATCCCTTCCCCCCCAAACAGAAAGAATCCCCATGATGATTCCCATACTTACTCCCACCATACCCCCTACAACCCCACTCACTAACCCCCCTACCACAGTTGGGGGCAGGAGAAAGAAGAAGGATCCCACAGCTCCACTTCCTCCACACATCCAACCTCCTTGCACACTATGTGAGAAAGAGGGACACCAAACTAACAACTGCCCATCTCTACTAGAGTTACGGAATTTGATTCCACTCAATCAAACTCCCCCAACACTCACCACTATATCCAGTACCGCCACTACCACCCCCCATTATAATAGTAAAGGGTTGCGGACCAAATTCGCTTGCGCTATATGTTTAGAATATGGTTATTATACCCACCATTGCCCAGCACTCCCACGCTTTCGGCAAACATTAGCTACAGTACGCCAAAGCTTCCAGAGCAACCCCAGTCTTGCTACATCCTCCTTAACAAATATCACTCACATCCATTATGTCACCACTTCAGTCAATGAATGTATGAGACACCCTTGCTCTCTATGTGACTCATTAGATCATTTTACATACCAGTGTCTTATGATCATTGAATACAGGCAACACCAATTGAATCTGCTTCAATGACCCGCAGAGTCGATAGTTGACCTTACCTCGTCACTAGAGGTTCTTCATGTCATTTCTCCCGAACCCGAGGCCCTTCCAATGCCTCCATGGTTCTTAGATGACTTGTCTGAGGATTCACCCCCCAATCCCCCCAACTCTCCTGCTCATTCCCCTATGGACATTTTACACCCAACTACCATGGGTACTCCTCAATACTTCAATATCTGGTTTATGTCGAGCAAACCATCACCATCTCCTTGCATCATCCCCCCTTCTTCTTCATCACCTGGGGGCAGCCACACAACCACAATCATTAATATCACTCCTCATGACCCCTTATATTCCCGTCACTTCCACTGTGATGAGGAAATACTCGAAGAGTTAAACAACCTGGACTACCCCTGGGATGCACTACACCACTGTGCACTCTTCTTTCCATAGGAAGCCTCTATGCCTCCTAACCAACACCCCATCTACACGGTCGAAACCAAGGATTTTATCCCATCAGGGCCTATCGACTGGTTTAAAAACCCCATTCCTGCCCCTAATGCTTTTGAAGAAGGCAGAATGGCCAAAATTTCCCCAACCATTAAAATTGACATCTCCATCAAAAATGGCATCGTCGAGGAAATCACCATTGGAGCTGCTTGCACTCCTCATGAAATCACCGCCTATAAAGCCCTCTTCCAGGAATATTGGGATATTTTTGCCTGGTCATACATAGAAATTCCTGGCCTCGATCCCTCTATCATTGAACATCGCATCGACACTTGGCCCAACAATTCACCAGTTCGCCAAAAACAACGACCGCTACACTCATCCAAAGCAGCGGCCATCAAAGCTGAAATTGACAAATTACGTGTTGCCGGGTTCATTTACCCCATCGCCTATACATCATGGGTTTCCAACCTTGTACCCATTAACAAAAAATAGGGCACTATCCGCGTCTACATGGACTTTCGCAATCTCAATCACGCATTTCCCAAAGACAACTTTCCAACACTTTTCATCGATCAAATTATCGACGACTACGCATGCCACGAGGCTCTCTCCTTCATGGACGGATTTTCTGGTTATAATCAAATTCAAATTCACCTAGCCGATCAGTATAAAACCGCATTCACTACCCCTTGGGGTACTTTTTCATATCGTTTCATGCCTTTTGGCTTAAAGAGTGCTGGCACAACTTTCCAATGGGCTATGACATACATCTTTCACGATCTGGCTCATATCATCCTCGCATACTTGGACGACCTCACAACTCGATCCAAGAAATGCACCCAACATCTTGATGATTTGCGAATCATCTTCCAACGGTTTTGTTAGTACAACATCCACTTGAATCCCCTCGAGTGTGTTTTTTGTGTCACCACTATGCGTGTCCTCAGCTTTATCATTTCCCAAAGCGATATTACCATGGACCCCCTCAAAGTCCAATCTATCACCGAAATTCCACCTCCCCGGAATTTACGTCAACTTCAGAGCCTACAAGGCAAAGCTAACTTTCTATGGCGATTTGTCCCAGACTATGCCATACGCGCACATGGTTTCCTTTGCTTACTACGTCATGACATCCCATTTCACTAGGATGACCATGCCCAATAGTCATTTGACGATCTTAAAATGGCACTCTCCAATGCACCTTTAATCAATGCACCTGACTACAATCGCAACTATATCCTCTACGTATTAGCATCAACTGTGTTAGTAGCAAGAGTTCTTGTCCAGCTAGGTGATGACAATCATGAGCATGTCATTTATTACATTAGTAAAAACCTCTTAGGGCCACCCTTGAAGTATAAACACGAAGAGAAACTTGCTCTTGCATTCATCCTTCCACAACCAAGGTCATAGCAGATTCCAACCCTATGCAATACTTGCTCAGTCATTGGCAAATTAACGACAAATTTTCTCGATGGATCATTATCCTTCAGGAGTATGATTTAGAATTCTCAACAACCAAGAGTAAGAAGGCCCTCATTCTCATCGAACTTATCACGACCCTCCCCTCTGACACCACCAGTACCCCCATCAACACCGACTTTCCTGACGAACACCTCTTTTACATCACTTCGGATGATCCTTAGTATGGCGACCTCCTCGTCTACCTCCGAAATCAAAAGTTCGGTAACCACCTTTCATGAGATGATCATCCTCATATTCCCCATCAGGACCCCCGCTACCTCCTCGTCAGAGACATCCTATACCGGCGGGGAGTCGACACCATTCTTCGTCAATGCCTGACTATTGACGAGGCTGATAGAGTCTTAAATGATTGCCACAGTGCCACATGTGGGGGCCATATTTTGGGCATATCCACTGCTCAGAAGATTATCCGAGCAGGTTACTTTTGTCCTACCTTGTTTCACGATTGCATTCACCCTGTGAAATGATGTGAGCAATGTAAGCTTTACACCAATAAAGCCTGAGCTCCCCCCTCGCTTCTTCATCCAGTCATAACTGCTGGCCCTTTTTGTAAATGGGGCATCAACTTCATGACTTGTAATCCCCCCTCCAGCAATGGTCACAAATACATTGTTGTCACAGTTGATTACTTCACCAAATGGGCAGAAGCTATGCCCACCTTCAACAACACCGCTGACACCGCAGCGTGTTTTTTCTTTAACCACGTCATATCTCACTTTGGAGTACCACTCCAACTCGTTTTCGATCACGGGAAACACTTCCAGAATGAGATCTTCATTGAACTCTCATCTTGGTTAGGGTTCTTTCACGAGTTTGCCTCACCATATTACCCTTAGTCTAATGGACAGGTCGAAGCAGTTAACAAGGTCCTCAAGACCATGTTATAGTGCACAGTTAATAAACATAAAACCAATTGGCATCATATGTTATTTTCTGTGCTATGGTCTTACCGTACTGCTATGAAAACAGCTACTGGTTTCACACCATTTCATCTAGTCCATGGGGTTGAGGCCACTCTTCCCATTGAGTGCGAAATTCCCACCTTACGCACCGCAATTGAGCAATTACCTGACACTGCTCCAATGGAGCAGCGCTTGCTGAACTTAGAGTCTCTGGATGAAGATCGTCGATCTTCATTACAGAATAACGAGGCAGCTAAAAAACAATCCAAGGCTACCTTTGATCGACATGTCAACCTTCGCTCATTTCGCGAAGGCAACCTCGTCCTGGCTTATGATATCGCTCATGATACCTTTGGCCATGGAAAATTTGAGTCACTATGGCATGGCCCATACATTATCCAACATTGCCTCACCGAAGGCACATATATCATGGCCTCCCCCAAAGGCCTTTCTCTCAAAGAACCCGTCAATGGGTTGTATTTAAAGAAATTTTATGCTTAAACGTAGTCATTTTACTTTAGGTTATTTCTTTTATAGTGTTTTTAATATTTTTTCCATCCCTCATGTCTAAACTATCATTTGTGCTATTGACAGATGCTTCCTCCACCGGCCTACCACATCGGTTACACCGGCGGTGCCAGCCATTGGACACAAAATCTCACTTCGGCCGCTTGGGCTCTCTACACCCTTTCACATGACATGCTCCATTCGAGTGGCATATGTTTGGGTTCAGCGACCAACAACCAAGCCGAATACACTGTCGTCATCGGCCTCCTGGCTAATGCCCAGGATCATCGTATTCATCACCTTAGCATCTTTCTCGACTCTCAACTAGTCGTTCTCCAGCTCAACAATGTGTACTGCATACATGATCCTTGCCTCTTTCGCAAATATCTATAGGTTATACTTTTATCTCGACATTTTGATTCCATTACATTTACACATATTCCAAGACAATTGAATCAAATTACAGATAACCTAGCTAATATTGTGTTAGACTGGAATATCTCACATCAAGCTACCACTACACATACATAAACATATCAATAACCTGTCATAGAATATATAGATTAGACATCATCAATATATTAACAAAACACATGTAAACACCACAGAGATCTCAAAATGTATACTCATGTATATATCAAAAGGTCCACAGTGCCATCCAAATGTTTACATACAAAAATACAACTATCCGCAGCCCAATGAAGCACCTCGGTACAAAATGGGCTCACTAGCATATATAAAAAAATACATCAATACATAGAGCACCACTCACGGTGACTCTAGAGCACCACCACCTGCCCCTCCCTTAGGCGGTGGCGGCCCACCACCACCTGCCCCTCCCTCAGGTAGTGGTGGTCCACTCCCTACTGGTCCCTCCTGCCCCGACGACAGTTGTTCGGTCATCACAGCACCAGCTACTATTGCCCATTGCACTACGACCCACCATGGTGGTGGAATCCCCACACACTGCTCCAGGATACCCTCATCCTAGATGCGAGACCACATGCCCTCAGGCATGTCTTGTAACACCGCCTCCAGGTGACAGTGTATGTCCTCAAAATCTACTCCGACAGCCACCATATGAGTATGTGATGGCCCAGCACCAAGGTCATCAAACCAGCATCTCCTTGCTGCCCTCTCCAGATCAGCTAGTCGCGCCGCGATGTCCTCACGTCGACGTCTCTCTCCCCGCAGCAGTCTCTCCGACTCTTGACGAGCCAACACTCTTTGCAACTCCACCTCGCGCCCGCGAGGTGCCACATCTGCACATACAAACAAGCAACATATAGTATCAACATCTATATCATATACATATGTCATGCTATCTCAAAACACAAAAAAACATATATATCCACATCACCAACATACCTCCACGGTCAAACACCTCCCCTGGAGGTATCACCATGTCCAGATCCTCCCGGAAGTCAACCCTAGCATAGGGGTACTGCAATATCACCTGCAGCATCTGCCGCCATACCTGCGCTGCCTCAGCAGTAAATAAGTGGCCACCCTCGCCACCACCATGGCAAAGAAACACAGTTGACCACCACCTCATTCGCGGTTCTCGTGCCCCAGGCACACCCAATAAAATCCTAGGGTGAAACATCGGCACCCTCTCCAGAAACCAGGCCACCAGGATGGACCTGAAGGAAAAATCTCCAGTATCTGTGGATCGACAGTGGTCCAGCTGCCCTACCATCCTGGCATGCAGTGTAAGGCCCCAAGCAAAGTGTTCACCGACCAACACTCTCTCCATCACCATAAGCTGGCCACCACTGATCCGCTGTCGCCAACGACCCATAAACTCTCACAATAATCATTGCTATACAACGATGGGCTAGGACATCCATCTCCCCAATACTCATGACAGTGCCGGACATAAAGTTTGGCCCTGAACAATATCTTCGGCCAACCGTCACTAGTGGCGTATCCCTCGGTAGCACCGGCTCTGCCAGTAGGGGCGTTCCTCGAAATGGGAACCCAGTAAAAAATTATACATCCTCCGTCGCAGTGAAGGGAATCTACTCTCCCCGCACTATGAAGCAGTGCAGGTCCGAACTCCACATCCGGATAAGAAACTGTAGGGGATACTCATGCACCCATATCAATGGGCACTCAAAGAACTTCAGCAGCCCACAGGCTGCCAAAGTTGCATGTACACCTGGCTCTTCAATAGCCATGGCGTCTCTCAGCTGGGACCAATCCCGCTCTCGCCAACCAATCGGCATCGTGCAAAAATCTCACCTGCAACCACATAAAACCGTCCTAAGTCAGCCACATGGACAATCAACAACATCAAAAAGATAAGTTTTACACCCGTCAACCTTGCCTCCAAGGCACAGTTGTTTAACCCATAGGCGCGCACAAGTGCGCGCCTGTTCACTACATAGGCGCACTCTCAGGCACGCCTGTCCACTCTACAGGCGCGCACATGTGCGTGCCTGTTCAGTCGACAGGCGCGCACATAGTGCGCACCCTCTACCCCTTTACTAGCGCTCCCATGCACGCCTATCTGGTAGGCAGGCATGCACATATGCATGCCTACTTCCCAATCGCCCGCACACATGGGGCCCACACTCATCAAAACCTCTGTACGGCCCTCCGTATAGCCCTTGCCCAAAAAATGAGACCCTAATTCTATGCAAGATGATCAAACCACTAACCTAAAGCTTGCTGGTCCTCGATCAGATGCCTCGTTCTCCCAAAATCTCACAATCTCCTCTGAATGCTTCTCATCCAATCACTATAGCATCAAGTACAAATGAGGTGGCAATGTGGGCCCTACAGCTATATATAGGCCCTTTTGCCAAACTTTCACTCACCATTCCAGGAGCTTCGGGCGTCCATTTCTCAATCCGTCTTCATCCACGGGATCAACATCCCGTCATCTACATCACGACAGTCCCTGGGCCTCTTTTCATCCTGAGCCCCCAAAACGCCATTGTTCATACCCTGATCAGGTATGCATGCACATATTCACAATTATCAAATACATGCTCATATATTCAATTCTCTTCAGATATTGTTCACGTCGGGTATTTGGTTTTCATGTGTGTAGTTACTTGGTCATCATACATCAACACAACCCCTTTAGGTATATACTCAGCACTGGCATGTAGTCATTCCCTCTGAATCTCACTTACATTTTCAGTCACACCCTCTGACATTTGCCTCTAGGATCCCCATTTCTGGCTCTGCAGTACCCACACCTCCATTTGCATCTTTGGTACTATCACCCGGTAGCACTCTTACCCACATGAGTTGTCCCATTCATAGAACCCTTTTGCGCTTTTGACACTCATGTTGTTTTTCACCACCCTTTAGGGATGGGAGTCCTGATAGTCTTACATCATGTCGCGAATCAACCACATACTCCTTCTCCTCATTTTGCTAGCTTTCCCAACAAACTCCCAGATTATCACTCCATGGTTCTATTTTTTGGACTGCACCTCCGCAGTAGCACGAACCCTCCATTTCATCCACAATTCATTTTCCCATCTGTAAATTTCCCTTCATTTCACCTACCTCATACAGAAACCCACCCATGGGGCCCCCAACCTCCATCAATTCTCTGAGAAAATTATGACCTACCTGGGCCAACCATATCACACTAGGGCACCCATTTCTGTACTTGTACACTTCTCCCAAATTATTCATTATTTATTGTACAAACGCCTTTGTTTCTAGCAATTACATTACCATTTTTGTCGTCGCCTTTGGCGACCTTCTTCTCTTTTTTGGCCAAACGCAACCCATGTCACCCTTGGTTGGGGCACTACTTATCATCCACCCTTGACGACATCATCCATATCCTCAGAGAACCCCACAGGACACTTACCTCTTCCTGATGAGTTTGTTCACCTTGTCCCACCTCTGGCACAACTTATCTCCTGTCTTGTTGTCCCCCTGACACTCGACCTCGTTGAACGATTGCGACCACTTTTATCTCAACTATACTCCAACCAAGGGTAGTCTTGAGTCTCCCTACATCTTGAGTTCGCCCATGTACCTCCTCCACTTCCTAACCTCACCTAGTAGATTTCACGAAGCCATTTGCTTATGGGAGTCACGTCCCCCTTTTTTGTCAACATCAGCACAGTTTTCCAGAAGGGCGACAGTATCTTGATTCTCATTACCCATCCAATGAGAGATCTCGGACGACACAGGGAGACACACAATTTCTCCCTGTTGTCGTTGACCCCCATAACATTCGACATCAACACTTTCTCATGTTACAGTGGGTCTTACTTTGCGACTATTGCAGCTAGTTCTTTTACTTGCCAAAGACCTCTGAACTTGGCTGGGCTATCAGTGCCCACAAAATCTAGGATACTTCTTACAGCTGTCACTGCCTACTATTCAGAGTATGTTCATCCGTAGAATTGTCTTCTGACTTTATCATGACCTCCCCTGAGGGCGTTGCAATTGTCTACACCAACACTTCATTCCTCCTTTTTGAGTTACATGAGACGAGCATGGGGCATGCCCACCTTGTTTGTACACAGTTTCCTTTTTTACACACCTCATGGAAGGTTGGGTTCTACCGGTTCCTTTTTCCCTCCAACGGATCACTCTAGACGATCCCACTATTGCTCTCTCTTACAAAAACACTCTCAGTAGAAGAAACATTGAAGGATTTCGGCTATACGTATGCTCCTAACCTCATCCATCAAGGGGCATCTGTTATCACTGAAATTTCGTCCGCACATGGTTACAAGAATTCAGCATCATCAAACAGTTATAAAGTCATCCATGGACCTGAATTAACACAAAAGCATTCATAAAGGGTCAAAAACTATACAAAATAGTGGAAAATTGAAGGGCGCTATGAAAACACTGGGCGCACATGCACATGCACGAAACAGAAACGCCAGATTCGCACACATGTGCATGATGCATGACTGTTATTGCAAAAATCCACGCACCTGAGAAACGACGCATTTATGAGAGTGGTCGGCCTCCCACCCACTTCTGGTTCATCTCCCAAGCCGATTTGACACTCAAATCTGGACTGGATTTTACTAGATGGTTGGTCAAAGACCTAGAAATTCCCTAATTAGCCTCTTTACACACTACAAACTAGTTGAACAATATCTCAAAGGAATGCTATAAAAAGACCGTGGATACACTTCATTTTTCAAGGAATTCAAAGAAAAGTTATGCTGCCATTATTCTCTTGAGGACTCTTSTATCCTTTCCAAGAGTATACTTGCATCATTGCATTAGGCAATCCATCTCACCCCTCGAGTGGATTAGCAAATAATTCTTTCACCATTTTCATTTTCATTTTCAAAGTTATTAGAAGAGCTTACTTGTGGGGGTCCAAGAGCCCTCCCTTGGAGGAAGAAGGGACTCATAGCCCCCTTGCTTCTCGGTGTTTTCTTTCACTAATATCAGCCTTATCATTGGTGACATGGGTCTCATTGTTCTTTTTGTTTCTATGTCCCTATGCTTATAAATTTAGTTGTAATTTTATTTCTTAGTTCAATTCTTAGTTGTTGTTTTATCTTTCTTTTTCTAACCCTTTTCCTTGCAGCTGTCTTGCTCAGCAAACCCAACTGAGCTTGCAAGCACCTCTATTTTGCTCACTAAGGTGATGAAAGAGGCGCAACAATAACAGAGAGACTAAAACAACTATGAGCATATCATTCACCATGTATACACAAAAAGCAACATAACACCATAAGTCTGAATCAAATCTCTTTCTATTAATTCAAACTTTTGTACATGGGTTCTTCTCCACACAACTCTCAGCTTCTTCTCTATGCTC
>JASDQU010738432.1:111135-172508 GCA_032191745.1 Picea mariana | reverse complement strand
ACTTCCGATGACTCGTAAATGTGCTAGACAATTGTTCAAGATGATATTGACGATACTATCCTCGAGATGCCACCGATGATGCAGACTTCTCTCGCCTGATGCTGATGAAGACTGATGAAGAATACCCTTCTTGTTAAGGGGGAGTGTTGAAATAATGTAACTACGAAGAGCATTCTTATTATTTTGTTATTGGATTAAATCCCCATTGTGGATTAATCATGTCATTATTATTATTTTTATTAATAGATTAATCCCCATTGAGGATTAATCAAGTCGGTAATTGTATAAGGACCAAATCCCCTTTTGCAGATTGGTCATCGGACAATNGGCCCCAACAGTTATAATGAAAGGGCCAGATTTAATTAAAGGTGGATTTACCCACCCAGTGTGAGAGGTCGACCCTGCCAGAATGGTGACTCTTCACACGTGCCAGATTAGTATAAATAAGAGTCTAGCGCCTCACTTCCAACATACACTTCACTTGCTCATTCTCTTATGAGGCAAGTTGACATTTCAAGTTGGTGAAAGGAGAAGAAGGGTGGCGCATCTCTTGGAGGAGGATTTTCTGTATTGGTTGAGTTATCTCTTGAACATTTGATAAGCTATTTATGATAAGGAAGTTTTACTGGGTTTTCTTCCCCTAGAGGGTTTCCCAGGATAAATGCTGTGTCTATTGTGGATGTGTATTTCTCAGTGATCTTGTGCTTATTATGCTCTTATCTTTATGAAATGAAAAGAACTATAATAATGGCATAAACATTAACACTTGTTGTATCCAACAAAGGGTGAAAGAGAAGAAGCTTGTTGCTTATCCAATGCAATTAGCATGGACTAACCCTCTTATTTATCTTGATTTTTTATTATTAAAATTTTATTATTTTATGTTATTTGTCTTTTTATGTATTATGTGAAGTGATAAACTCTACAAAGAAAATAAACTGGGAAAACCATCAAACATCCACGTGAATCCCAAGGAAGGCACACTCCCTCAGCTAGTTGGATTCTTGGAAAGCGCACTCTCTCAACTTATTGGAGGAGAAGCACAATTGGGCGCAAGTTCCAAGAAAGTAGTTAATCAGATCTAGCTAATTAGTTGTTAGAAGCTAGTTGTAGCTTGACCTATTCAATCCATCATGTAATAACATGTGTCTATATAAGACTACCTCTTATTCTAAATAAATTGATGGTCATTTTTCTCTCAGTTTTGGTGATAGTATTCATGTTTGGATGTTCTAGTTAATTTTTCGAGTATTGCTATTATAGATCAAACAGTAAGAGCATTGATCTGAGATTATTCTACTCTAGTGAGTTTTACACAAATATTTTTTTTTATGTGTTGCTACTGTCTGCACTCACCCAATATTCGGATCCATAGGTGCGCTACGAGTGACTCCACCCTCAATGTCTCATGCAATGTGCTAGGATTTTCTCCATACCTCCACTGCCCATTCCTTTGGCTCACCCTCCATCTCTTCTAATACAGTGTGGTAGGGTTGGATCCAAATCTAGGGTTTTCCCATCAAGATCTATCTCCCAATCCATATCTGGAGGATAGTGAGATAGGGTTTGCTCTAGACAATGTTCTCCAAGGTTTTCCCTCCCTATTGGGATCCAAGACCCTTGCTCTTTTGTTTTCAATGCACTCTTCATTTTCAATTCTCAGTTTCTTGAGTATATGAAGATAATGAGTCCTCATAGAGACCCCTCCCCCAAGGATACTACATCTGGGAAATATTATCCCATTCAGGACTTGGCTCTTGCTCTAAATGAACTTGTGCAACTCCAACGGAGAGCCCCAGCACCTCTGTAGTTGGATACTTGTTTCCATCTACCTAAGTTTTCAAGGCATATGAATGTTGAGGCCATTGATTCGTGGGTACATAGTCTATCCACTTATTTCAAGACCTGTCTAGGAATAACAGAAGAATAGAAGCTACATACCACTAGTTTTCAATTGGAAGGGGTTTCTCAAGCTTGGTGGGACACCCAAATGGATACCTCATTTCTGGTGGTGGACTTGGGAGATCATCCTACCACCACCCCTCCACCTATTGGTTCTTGGGATGCCTTTTTTCAAGCACCATGGAATCGATTCTATCCTCCACGGTATCGTTAGACTCTCCTAGCTCACTAGTTCTCTGCCAACTCTTAGGCTAGTCAGTCCAAAGCTACATTGAGGTGTTTACTAAGCTATGCATTCAGATGTAGATTCAAGATTTGGAAAAAGTACTCATTGTTAAATTTAATTGTGTTATTTTACTTGGTATAATATTTTTTTATTATAATTAGGCTTTTCTATAATGTATTTAATTAGATTAGATAATGAGTCTAGAAAAGTGTTGCTTCTTAGAAGCAACATAATAAGAAATTGTTAGAATCTTTATTTAATTTACATCTACACGTTTCATACTCACATGATTATGTATTTTCATACCAAAAATTAGCTTAGAATGGTTTTTTGAGCTTATTAAAGCTCTCACTCTCTCACATGGGAGAATAATGTTGGAAATTGTAATCTCTCCCATTTATTTTGTAATTTTTTTCATTCTTTTAATAAAATTTTATAATGTTGGAAATTGTAATCTCTCCCATTTATTTTGTAATTTTTTTCATTCTTTTAATAAAATTTAAAAATTTGTGTTGGAGATTGTAAACTCTTATCAGAGAACGGTAACGAGTGTTTGGTGAAGAGGAGATTCCAAGTGAAAACTTCGTTATCGCATCCATCATCGTTTTGATTGGAATGCATATTGTTTAGTTTTATAAAATAAGAGACTTTTTTTTTTTTATTAAATTTATCACTATTCTTCAGTTTTAAATCTACAACTTCTAAAAATTTAAGATTTATCTATTTTGAGTTTTTTAAGATTTATCACTATTCTGAGTTTTAAATGGAAGAAATTGTATCAAACTTCTTGACTTCGATGAAAGTTTATTGATGTAAGGTATATTGATGCAATAGATTCTTATCAAGTCTACGCCACACCAGACCGTGGGAAATCATGCATTCCAACGAGCAGAGAGATCCACTATAGATAGACGGAGATCAGGTTTTTAATTGATATCGTGGGGAGCATATCCAATTGTTCACAAGTCCATGACCATGAGATATGATATGGAGTGCAGATACGAGAAGGAAATTATTTGAGTTGCAATAGTCCAACATTAGCGATCCACGTTTTGATACAAGCTTGCGATATGATCCAGTGATAATTTGGTGCAGGAAGACCATATCTTTGCTAAAAAGAATATTATGGGAAGATTACTCACCTTCATAGTGTGAAGGTTTTTCATAGGGGGAGATCCCTAAGACTTTTAACAATTGGTTGAGAGCAGTGTTGATGGAAGCCAATTCTCCCTTAGCTTCTGCCAATTCGCCTTTAATTGTGTCCTCGATGGTTGCCAATTTGGAATTGGTGGAAGCAATGTCAAAATTCATTATGTGGGTGTTCTTCGTGTGTTTTTTGGATTTGTCTTGTAGGTTTCTCCATGTGTTGTTTGGATTTGTGATGCAGGAGCATCTCTCCACGTCAGCCAGCCAGCCAACGAGCCACGTCAGTGAATTCAAATCGCGTGTTGAAGAGAGGCGCAGCCTCATTTGAAATCTGAATTCAATGTAATTAAATGTCTAAACTGGTGAGTTGTAGAGCCATACCTTTGTGCAGGCTGTAGATAAGATCGGCCTTTAATGTTTGTAAGGCTGAGATCTAGATCCGATTCTGGACTAGACAACTATTCAATGTAATTGAATAGGGTAGGTAGGTTGGAGGGAAGAGCTCGAAGAGCCCCCTCAGGTAAAAGAGAGTAGGAGTATCTCATTTTGGTAGTAAGTCGAGTGGAGATAGGAGAGAAGTCTGCGAGTAGAGAGCATAAGAGAAGAGATGAGACCTTGTTACAAGCCGTGGTCAAGAACACATTGTAAATACAGGCATTTTCCATATTTAATACAAAGAGCAGTTTTTTCTGCATGTATTTTTGTGTTATGTGGATGTCTGTGAGTGTTCTTATATGATGTAGATGTATGTTAGGTTTGAATTTACATGAGTGCGTTTGATTTCAGGGTTGAAGGTATTTGAGGCTTCACACTAGGAGGGTGTGACAGAACACTGCGGGTTCTGATAGCCGTGCACAAAGGTGTATTTCTGAACACTGCGGGTTCAGACAAAGACATGCTGCGGCACAAGAGTTGGAGTCAACAACTCAGAAGAAGACCTTTGAGGTTGCTGAACAACTCAAGAGGCAAGGCTGTGGGGAAGAACACAGTTGCAGACAGAATCACTGAGGATTCTGTGAATCTCTGCCAAGTGGGCATTGAGCATATGCACAGTGGTGCATTGAGAAGAACTCTGTTGTGAGTTCAGGAAGAAGAATCAGAATCACTGAGGATTCTGTGGAGCTCTACCAGGTGGGAATTGAGCAGGTGCAAGGGGTGCACAAAGGAATACTTCTATTGAGAAGTTCAGAGAAGAAATAGAATCACTGAGGATTCTGAGAAGCTCTGCCAGGTGGGCATTGAGCAGGTGCAAGGGGTGCACAGGAGAAGAGGACAGAACTGTTGGATGTTCTGGGAGAAGACACTCTGCCAGGTGGGCATTTGAGTTAGTGTGCAGATAGGCACAGGTGAAGAGAACTTTTTTGAGTTCTGTATTTTGAAGGAAGAATCCATTGAGGGATCTTCACAGTGTTGTTGAACACCCTGCAGCGCTCAGCAAGAGGTTGCTTGAGCAGAAGGATAGCCAGGAGGGAAGCCATATTTCTCCATCTGTGGAAGAAAGGAAGAAAGACAAAATCCCTTAGGGATCTCAGCATTTGAGAAGCTCAGGAGAGACAACACTGAGTGTGCATGTGAAGACTCTGCAGAGGCATATAAGTCAAAGAATCCTTTGAGGATTCGGAGGTAAAGCTCAGGAGGAACATCATCGAGGAGAATTCACAGTGAGAACTCAGGAAAAGGATCTCGCAGAGAAGAAACGAACCCAAGGTTGAGGCCTTTGAGGAATTGGAAATTCTCCCAAGGTAGGGAAGAAAGTCTGGAAGCTCAGTAGGGAGCACAGCAGCCGTCAGATCGGCTAGAGAAGAAGATCTGGACCATTGGTTTCTACGTCCAGGAGGAGCTCAGGAGAATCCTACAGAAGGGAGAGATCATGAGCTGTTGGATCTCATTTAGAAATCCGGTCAACCGTCAGATAAGACAAGAAGTGCATGGGGTTTAACCCTTCTCATGCCAGGCAGAAGTCCCGACCGTCATCGGGATATTGGCGTTCATGAAATCGGGAGTCACGAGGACAAGAAATCGGGAATTTCTATAAGAAAAGTCCCGGGAATGATCTAGACCGTCCGTTTGTGGAGACACGTGGTGGAGATCGAGGCGTCGGGAGTCGAGATATCGACATTCCCGTGGACAGGAGATCGGGTAAGTCCACCTTGAAAACCCCAACACAAATTTGGGTCGTCCGTCTAAGAGAGGACACGTGTCATGTGATCATCCATTCCGGAGATCTGGGCACTAGGCATCGGGATATCGGCACTTGGGATATCGGAGTTCCTGAGGTCGTGAAAGTCGGGACATCAGAAGTCTCGAAAACGCGAGAGGTGATCAGGACCGTCCATCAGAGGAGGATGCATGGAAGCAATCAGAGCCATCTGGGAAAGTCCCAACAAGAAGTCATCTATCGGCATTTGGGTCATCAGGATATTGAGAATCCTGGTGACAAGGTGTTTATGAAATTCGAAATCGTGAAGCTTGAAACCCCGACAAGGAGGAAAGTGCCATTGCGGGCCAGCTATCAGCATAGCGGAGAATCGGGATTCGAGGGATCGGCAATCCCGTGGGAAAATGTTTTTCAGCATTTGAAACCCCAAAGCCCCGATAGGTGGTATGACTACGGTCATATAGAGGGAGGTCATATGGACCCAAAAGGTCTAGCCTAGGGGACTAGCGGAAGCTGACATCATATCAAGATATCAGGGATTCTGAGGACAAAATGTTTATGCATTTTGACATTCTGATGTTCGAAACCCCAATGGGAGACAAGGCTGCAGTCTTGTGAGATAATGGTCATGTGGGCCAGGAGTCTAGCCTGGAGACCTAATAGGAGTTGGAGCACACTGGGATTTTAAAGCCCAAAACCATGAAAGCAGGATAAGGCTGCAGTCTTATGAATTAGCGATCATATGGACCAGAGCATAGCTAGGAGGTCCAACGCGTAAAGGGCGTGTATCGTTGAGATTTCTCATCGAAGATCAGGGATTCAAGGGAACAGGAACTCTTGACATCAGGAAAGAAGAAACCCCGAAACCCAATATTGAGTCGGGGAAAATCACGGTTAAGTGCAGAGAGACGTGTGGTTTAACTAAGGACCTGTGGATCGGGTTTCTAGCAGGGATTCCACGGAGGATTCGAAAGAGCCGCTTCTGCTCAAAGGTGAACTTTGAACGATCCTTGAAGACCGGGAGGTCAGGCACGGAGACCCTGCGGGGTATGGACAGGAGTGTTTCGCGCCATCAAGTGGTATCAGAGCTTGATTCTTGCTTGTATTTTTCAGGCAGGAAGAGGCAGGAAGAGGTAAAGAGAACTCTGATACACATCAAGTGGTATCAAAGCTTGAACTCTGTTTGTATATTTCAAGTAGAGGGAGAAGGTAGAGCACTGGAGACTCTGTGGCGATTGTTTGCAGGTAGGCAGCAATCGAGAAGGCAGTCAGAGAGACTGTAGGAAGATAAAGTTGGTAACACTCTTAGTGCAGAGTGACAGCAACAAGTTTGCTAGGAAAGCAGACAAACACAACACCATGGTTACTGAAGACCATAGGCATGCTGGGAAGAAGAGCAAGGCAGAAAATCTTGCATAAATGGATAAAGAGCTCTATGAATTAAAGGAAGACATAGAGAAGCTCGAACTGTGGATGCAGCAGGATAAGAGGTCGAGATGGATGCACGAATGGTCGATGAGGAAGCCGAAAAAAAAATGGCCAGTCAAGGAGTTGATGGTCAGAGGGCAGCGTAGGCTGTTAAAAAGATGGTTGAGGTATGCTGAAAACCTCAATGGACCAGAAGAGGAAATGGTTCAGATATGTGAACCAAAGACTGGGAGAGGTCTCGATGATGAAGAAAATGAATTGGGATCGGCTGAGGATCTCAAGAACTGCCAGGAGGGCAAAGAGGAAATTCCAGTTTGCCAGGTGGGTAATCAGTTGAGATCATTGCGGGATCTCACAGACTATCATGAGGACAGCCAGGGAATTTCACACTGCCAGCTGGGCAATGAAATGAGATTGTTGCGGGATCCCGAAGACTGCCAGGAGGGTAGTGGAAACATCTCAGATTATCATATGGGTAGAGATGAAAATTCGAGACTATCTAAAAGTCTCATGGACTCAGAGGTGAGTTCAATTCAGCAAGGGTTGCTGATGAAGATGGGATCTGTTGATCTCATAGTTTGCCAGGAGAGCAGTGGAAGCATCCCATATTGCCAGGTGGGAAGGGATGAGCAGATGAGACTATCTGTGGGTCTCATGAACTCAGAAGTGAGTTGGAATCAACCCGACGAGCTGATAGAGCAGATGAGACTGTCGGAGGGTCTCATAAATTCAGATATGGATTTAGATCTGTAGATGCAGCTGTCAGAGGAGGAAGATCAGGATAATATTCTGATGATTGGGGGAATTGGAGTATTCCTACCACTTGCCCAGGAGGAGGCAAAATTCTGTGTTGCAGATGGTGCAGCAACAGCAGCAGAACAGTCAGCTGTGACTGTCAAGAATGAAGAGGGATTGGAGCAGACTTTGGAAGCTGCCCAAGAAGATGAAGAAAATGAGCATTATGAGGAGTGTCTCAATGCATTCAGCCAGGAATATAAGGAAGCTATAGCACTGAAGATGACAGCAGAAGAAGTAGAACAGGATGATGAGCATTCTGAGGAATGGCTCAATATTTTCAGCCAGGAAGCTGAAAAGACTGCAACATGGGAGTTTGTAGAAGAAGAAGAAGGGGAAGACAGCATTAGTTTGGCTGATCTGTATGAACAGATAGAAGCCCTAGAGAAGAGGGTGAAGGTGATGGGTGTGCACATCCAACAGGTAAAGTTGGAAACTGATGAAGAAGGTATGGGATATTTCAGTGATCTGCCCATGTGCTGAAAATTTTTGCAGCTGGGGAGATTGCAAAAACAGATCCAGCCATGGGAGCACCTGGACAAGGTAATAGAAGAGATCATGGAGCTGATGTTGAGGTCAACAGAAACTGCCAGCAAGGAGCAGCTGAGCAGAAGGAAGGAAGCAGCAGCAACAGCAACACAGAAGTAGTAGCAGAATGGAGCGGATGAACAACTCCAAAGGATGATTTGGGATCCAAGGGGGATTTCAACCGCTGAGATGGGATGCTCATGAGCAGGAGCTCATGAATTTTGTAGCTGAGGAGTTTGATGCAGGAGCATCTCTCCACGTTAGCCAGCCAGCCAGCCAGCCACATCAATGAATTCAAATCATGTGTTAAAGAGAGGTGCAGCCTCATTTGAAATCTGAATTTAATGTAATTAAATGTCTAAGCTGGTGAGCTGTAGAGTCATGCCTTTGTGCAGGCTGTAGATAAGATCGGCCTTTAATGTTTGTAAGGTTGAGATCTAGATCTGATTCTGGACTAGACAGCTATTCAATGTAATTGAATAGGGTATGTAGGTTGGAGGGAAGAGCTCGAAGAGCCCCCTCAGGTAAAAGAGGGTAGGAGTATCTCATTTTGGTAGTAAGTCAAGTGGAGATAGGAGAGAATTCTATGAGTAGAGAGCAGAAGAGAAGAGCCGAGACCTTGTTACATGCCGTGCTCAAGAACACATTGTAAATACAGGCATTTGTCATATTTAATACAAAGAGCAGTTTTTCCTGCATGTATTTTTGTGTTATGTGGATGTCTGTGAGTGTTATTATATGTTGTAGATGTATGTTAGGTTTGAATTTGCAGGAGTGTGTTTGATTTCAGAGTTGAAGGTCTTTGAGGCTTCACACCAGGAGGGAGTGACAGAACACTGCGGGTTCTGATAGCCGTGCAAAGAGGTGCATTTCTGAATACTGTGGGTTCAGACAAAGATGTGTTGTGGCACAAGAGTTGGATTCAACGACTCAGAAGAAGACCTTTGAGGTTGCTGAACACCTCAGGAGGCAAGGCTGTGGGGAAGAAAACAGTTGCAGACAGAATCACTGAGGATTCTCTGAAGCTCTGCCAAGTGGGCATTGAGCATATGCATAGTGGTGCATTGAGAAGAACTCTGCTGTGCGTTCAGGAAGAAGAATCCGAATCACTGAGGATTTTGTGGAGCTCTGCCAGGTGGGCATTGAGCAGGTGTAAGGGGTACACAAAGGAAGACTTATGTTGAGAAGTTTAGAGAAGAAACAGAATCACTGAGGATTCTGAGAAGCTCTGTCAGGTGGGCATTGAGCAAGTGCAAGGGGTGCACAGGAGAAGAGGACATAACTGTTGGACGTTCTGGGATAAGACACTCTGGCAGGTGGGCATTTGAGTTAGTGTGCAGATAGGCACAGGAGAAGAGAACTCTTTTGAGTTATGTATTTTGAAGGAAGAATCCATTGAGGGATCTTCACAGGGTTGCTGAACACCCTGCAACACTCAACAAGAGGTTGCTTGAGCAGAAGGATAGCTAGGAGGGCACCCATATTTCTCCATCTGCGGAAGAAAGAAAGAAAGACAAAATCCATTAGGGGTCTGAGCGTTTGAGAAGCTCAAGAGAGATAGCACTGAGTGTGCATGTGAATACTCTGTAGAGGTGTAGAAGTCAAAGGATCCTTTGAGGATTCGAGAGTAAAGCTCAGGAGGAACAATGTTGAGGAGAATGCACGGCGAGAACTCAGGCAAATGAGCTCACAGAGAAGAAATGAACCCAAGGTTGAGGCCTTTGAGGAATTGGAAATTCTCCCAAGGTTGGGAAGAAAGTTTGCAAGCTCAGTAGGGAGCACAACAACCATCAGATCGGCTGGAGAAGAAGATCTGGACCATTGGTTTCTACGTCCAGGAGGAGCTCAGGAGAAGCCTACAGAAGGGAGAGATCGTGAGCCATTGGATCTCATTCGGAAATCCCATCAGCCGTCAGATCGGATAGGAAGTGCATGGGGTTTAACCCTTCTCATGCCATGCAGAAGTCCCGACCTTCATCGGGATATTGGCGTTCGTGAAATCAGGAGTCACGAGGACAAGAAATAGAGAATTTCTATAGGAAAAGTCCCGAGAATGATTTGGACCGTCCATTTGTAGAGACACGTGGTGGAGATCGAGGCGTCGGGAGTTGGGATATCGGTATTCCCGTGGACAAGAGATTGGGTAAGTCCACCCTGAAAACCCCGACAGAAATCTCAGTTGTCCATCTGAGAGAGGACACATGTCATGTGATCATCCATCCTGGAGATCCGGGCACTAGGCATCAGGATATCGACACTCGGGATATCGGAGTTCCCGAGGTCGTGAAAGTGGGGACATTAGAAGTCTCGAAAATGCGAGAAGTGATCAGGACCATCCATCAGAGGAGGACACGCGGCAACAATTAGAACCATCGGGGAAAGTCTCGACAGGAAGTCGTCTATCGACATTTGGGTCATCGGGATATCGGGAATCTTGGTGACAAGGTGTTTATGCAATTCGAAATCGCGAAGCTCGAAACCCTGACAAGGAGGAAAGTGCCATTGTGGTCCAGCTATCAACATAGCGGAGAATCGGGATTCGAGGGATCGACAATCCCATGGGAAAATGTTTTTCAACATTTGAAACCCCGAAGCCCTGATAGGTGGTATGACTATGGTCATATAGAGGGAGGTCGTATGGACCCAAAAGGTCTAGCCCAGGGGACTAGCGGAAGCTGACATCATATCGGAGATTTCGAGGACAAAATGTTTATGCATTTCAACATTGTGATGTTCGAAACCCCGATGGGAGACAAGGCTGTGGTCTTGTGAGATAGTGGTCATGTGGGCCAGGAGTCTAGCCTGGAGGGCTAACAGGAGTTGGAGCGCATAGGGATTTTAAAGCCCAAAACCCCAAAAGAAGGATAAGGCTGTGGTCTTATGAATTAGCGGCCATATGGACCAGAGCATAGCCGGGAGGGATAACGCGTAAAGGACACGTATTGGTGAAATTTCTCATCGGAGATCGGGGATTCAAGGGAACAAGAACTCTTAACATCGGAAAAGTAGAAACCCCGAAACCCGATATTGAGTCGGGGAAGATCACAGTTAAGTGTAGAGAGCCCTGTGGTTGAACTAAGGACCTGTGGATCGGGTTTCTAGTAGGGATTCCACGGAGGAATCAAAAGAGCCGCTTCAGCTCAAAGGTGAACTTTGAATGATCCTTGAAGACCGGGAGGTCAAGCACAGAGACCCTACGGGGTACGGACAGGAGCGTTTCACGCCATCAAGTGGTATCAGAGCTTGATTCTTGCTTGTATATTTCAGGCAGGAAGAGGTAAAAAGCACTCTGATACACATCAAGTGGTATCAGAGCTTGAACTCTGTTTGTATATTTCAAGCAGAGGGAGAAGACAGAGCATTGGAGACTCTGTGGCGATTGTTTGCAGGTAGGAAACAATCGAGAAGGAAGTCAGGGAGACTGTAGGAAGATGAAGCTGGTAACACTCTTAGTGCAGAGTGACAGTAGTAGGTTTTTTAGGAAAGAAGACAAAGGCAGCACCATGGTTACTGAAGACCATAGGCATGCTGGGAAGAAGAGCAAGGCAAAAAAGCTTGCAGAAATGGATAAAGAGCTCTATGAATTAAAGGCTTACATAGAGAAGCTCGAACTGCAGATGTGGTAGGATAAGAGGTCGAGATGAATGCATGAATGGCCCATGAGGAAGCCAAAAAAAAAATGGCCAGTCAAGGAGTTGATGGTTAGAGGGCAGTGTAGGCTATTAAAAAGATGGCTGAGGTATGATGAAAACCTCAATGGAACAGAAGAGGAAATGGTTCAGATATGTGAACCAGAGACTGGGAGAGGTCTCAATGATGAAGAAAATGAATTGGGATTGGTTGAGGATCTCAAGAACTGATAGGAGGGCAGAGAGGAAATTCCAGTTTGTCAGGTGGGTAACAAGTTGAGATCACTGCGGGATCTCACAGACTATCATGAGGACAGCCAGGGAATTTCACATTACCAGCTGGGCAATGAAATGAGATCGCTGCGGGATCTCGAAGACTTCCAGGAGGGTAGTGGAAACATCTCCGATTGCCAGGTGGGCAGAGATGAAAATTTGAGACTATCTGAAAGTCTCATGGACTCGGAGGTGAGTTCAATTCAGCAAGGGTTGCTGATGAAGATGGGATCGGTTGATCTCATAGTCTGCCAGGAGAGCAATGGAAGCATCCCATATTGCCATGTGGGCAGGGATGAGCAGATGAGACTATCTGTGGGTCTCATGAACTCAGAAGTGAGTTGGAATCAGCCCGAGGAGCTGACAGCGTAGATGAGACTGTCGAAGGGTCTCATAAATTCAGAGATGGATTTAGATCAGCAGATGCATCTGATAGAGGAGGAAGATTAGGATAATATTCTGATGATTGGGGGAATTGGAGTATTCCCACCACTTGCCCAGGAGGAGGCAGAAGTCTGTGTTGCAGATGGTGCAACAACAGCAGCAGAACAGTCAGCTGTGACTGTCAGGAAAGAAGAGGGATTGGAGAAGACTTTGGAAGCTGCCCAAGCAGATGAAGAAAATGAGCATTCTGAGGAGTGTCTCAATGCATTCATCCAAGAAGCTGAGGAAGTTGTAGCACTGAAGATGACATCAGAAGAAGCAGAATAGGATGATGAGCATTCTGAGGAATGACTCAATATTTTCAGCCAGGAAGCTGAAAAGACTACAACATGGGAGTTTGCAAAAGAAGAAGAAGGGGTAGACAACATTAGTTTGGCTGATCTATATGAACATATAGAAGCCCTAGAGAAGAGGGTGAAGGTGTAGGGAGTGCACATCCAATAGGAAAAGTTGGAAACTAATGAAGAAGGTATGGGAGATTTCAGTGATCTGCCCATGTGCCGAAAATTTTTGCAGCCGGGGAGACTGCAAAAATAGAGCCAGCCATGGGAGCAGCTGGACGAAGTAATAGAAGAGATCATGGAGCTAATGTTGAGGTCAGTAGAAACTGCCAGCAAGGAGCAGCTGAGCAGAAGGAAGGAAGCAACAGCAGCAGCAGAATGGAGCAGATGAACAGCTCCAAAGGATGATTTGGGATCCAAGGGGGATTTCAACAGCTGAGATGGGAAGCTCATGAGCAGGAGCTCATGAATTTTGCAACTGAGGAGTTTGATGTAGGAGCATCTCTCCACGTCAGCCAGGCACATCAGCGAATTCAAATCGTGTGTTGAAGAAAGGTGCAGTCTCATTTGAAATCTGAATTCAATGTAATTAAATGTCTAAGTTGGTGAGCTATAGAGCCGTGCCTTTGTGCAGGCTGTAGATAAGATCGGCCTTTAATGTTTGTAAGGCTGAGATCTAGATCCGATTCTGGACTAGACAGCTATTCAATGTAATTGAATAGGGTAGGTAGGTTGGAGGGAAGAGCTCGAAGAGCCCCCTCAGGTAAAAGAGAGTAGGAGTATCTCATTTTGGTAGTAAGTCGAGTGGAGATAGGAGAGAAGTCTATGAGTAGAGAGTAGAAGAGAAGAGCCGAGACCTTGTTACATGCCATGTTCAGGAACACATTGTAAATACAGTCATTTTCCATATTTAATACAAAGAGAAATTTTTTCTGCATGTATTATTGTGTTATGTGGATGTTTGTGAGTGTTCTTATATGTTGTATATGTATGTTAGGTTTGCATTTGCAAGAGTGTGTTTGATTTCAGGGTTGAAGGTCTTTGAGGCTTCACACCAGGAGGGAGTGACAAAACACTGCAGGTTCTGATAGCCGTGCACAGAGGGGCATTTCTGAACTCCGCAGGTTCAGACAAAGACGTGCTACAGCACAAGAGCTGGAGTCAACAACTAAAAAGAAGACCTTTGAGGTTGTTGAACACCTCAGGAGGCAAGGCTGTGGGGAAGAACACAGTTGAAGACAGAATCACTGAGGATTCTATGAAGCTCTGCCAAGTGGGCATTGAGCATATGCACAGTGGTGCATTGAGAAGAACTCTGCTATGAGTTCAGGAAGAAGAATCAGAGTCACTAAGGATTTTTTGGAGCTCTGCCAGGTGGGCATTGAGCAGGTGCAAGGGGTGCACAAAGGAAGACTTATGTTGAGAAGTTCAGAGAAGAAACAGAATCACTGAGGATTTTGAGAAGCTCTGTCAGGTGGGCATTGAGCAGGTGCAAGGGGTGCATAGGAGAAGAGGACATAATTGCTGGATGTTCTGGGAGAAGACACTCTACCAGGTGGGCATTTGAGTTAGTGTGCAGATAGGCACATGAGAAGAGAACTCTTTTGAGTTATGCATTTTGAAGGAAGAATCCACTGAGGGATATTCACAGGGTTGTTGAACACCCTGCAACACTCAGCAAGAGGTTGCTTGAGCAGAAGGATAGCCAGGAGGGCACCCATATTTCTCCATCTGTGGAAGAAAGGAAGAAAGACAAAATCCCTTAGGGGTCTGAGCATTTGAGAAGCTCAGGAGAGATAGCACTGAGTGTGCAAGTGAAGACTCTGCAGAGGTGCATAAGTCAAAGAATCCTTTGAGGATTTGGGAGTAAAGCTTAGGAGGAACAGCGTCGAGGAGAATGCACAGCGAGAACTCATGAAAAGGAGCTCGCAGAGAAGAAATGAACCCAAGGTTGAGGCCTTTGAGGAATTGGAAATTATCCCAAGGTTGGGAAGAAAGTGTGCAAGCTCGGTAGGGAGCACAACAACCATCAGATCGGCTGGAGAAGAAGATCTGGACCGTTGGTTTCTACGTCCAGGAGGAGCTCAGGAGAAGCCTATAGAAGGGAGAGATCGTGAGCTGTTGGATCTCATTCGGAAATCCCGTCAGTCGTCAGATCGGACAGGAAGTGCATGGGGTTTAACCCTTCTCATGCCATGTAGAAGTCCCGACCGTCATCGGGATATTGGCGTTCATGAAATCGGGAGTCACGAGGACAAGAAATTAGGAATTTCTATAGGAAAAGTCCCGGGAATGATCTGGACCGTCCATTTGTGGAGACACGTGGCGGATATCGAGGCGTCGGGAGTTGGGATATCGGCATTCCTGTGGACAAGAGATCAGGTAAGTCCACCCTGAAAACCCCGACACAAATCTGGGTCGTCCATCTGAGAGAGGACATGTGTCACGTGATCGTCCATTCCGGAGATCCGGGCACTAGGCATAGGGATATCGGCACTCGGGATATCGGAGTTCCTGAGGTCGTGAAAGTCGGGACATCAGAAGTCTCGAAAACGCAAGAGGTGATCAGGACCGTCCATCAGAGGAGGATGCACGGCAACAATCGGAGCCATTGGGGAAAGTCCCGACAGGAAGTCATCTATCGGCATTTGGGTCATCGGGATATCGAGAATCCTGGTGACAAGGTGTTTATGCAATTCGAAATCACGAAACTTGAAACCCCGACAAGGAGGAAAGTGCCATTGTGGGCCTGCTGTCAGCATAGCGGAGAATCGAGACTCGAGGGATCGACAATCCCATGTTCAAATGTTTTTCAGTATTTGAAACCCCGAAGCCCCGATAGGTGGTATGACTGCGGTCATATAGAGGGAGGTCGTATGGACCCAAAAGGTCTAGCCCAGGGGACTAGTGGAAACTGACGTCATATCGGGATATCAGGGATTCCGAGGAAAAAATGTTTATGCATTTCGACATTGCGATGTTCGAAACCCCGATGGGAGACAAGGTTGTGGTCTTGTGAGATAGTGGTCATGTGGGCTAGGAGTCTAGCCTGGAGGGCTAACGGGAGTTGGAGCGCATTGGGATTTTAAAGCCTAAAACCCCGAAAGAAGGATAAGGCTGCGGTCTTATGAATTAGCGGTCATATGGACCAGAGCATAGCCAGGAGGGCTAATGCGTAAAGGGCGCATATCAGTGAAATTGCTCATCGGAGATCGGGGATTCAAGGGAACAGGAACTCTTGACATCGGGAATGAAGAAACCCCGAAACCCAATATTGAGTCGGGGAAGATCACGATTAAGTGCAGAGAGCCATGTGGTTGAACTAAGGACCTGTGGATCGAGTTTCTAGAAGGGATTCCACGGAGGAATCGAAAGAGTCGCTTCAGCTCAAAGGTGAACTTTGAACGATCCTTGAAGACCGGGAGTTCAGGCGCAGAGACCCTGTGGGGTATGGACAGGAGCGTTTCGCGCCATCAATTTGGCTTCTAGTTGAAGGAGTTCTTGGCTATGGGTGTTGGCCATTCCAGAATGAGGGGTGACAAGGAGGGGAAGTGGGTACATGGAAAAAACATGGATAAATGATTTATTGCACTGTGATCAGGATGAAAAGATGAATTTAATGGGATAGGCATCAAATAAGATTGTCGGGAAGGGTGGATGAGTCTAAAAAAAATTCTTAGAAGTGATAGGTATCATAATGATCAGGGTTAAGAGTGAAATCCAACAGGATAGGTCCCAAATAAGAGTGTCGGGAAGGAGGTCAGATCCACTAAAAAAAGAAAGGTTTAAAAATGATAGGTACCACGGTGATGGGGGGAAATAGAGAAATCCAAGGGGATAGGTCCCGAATAAGGGGTGTCGATGAGACCACTATATTATTTTTTCTTGTTTTATTTTACTTTTGCAGAGTTATACTTTGGCCTGGAGAATACTACATTGACAACTTGCCCAAATTTTTAACAGGAAAAAATTGTGTAGCAATGTAACAACTAGAATGGAGGAGGTAGGGTTCTGCAACAATATATCTCTTCTATTCCTTTTCTTGTTTTTTTGTTCCTCTCCCAAGGGTTTGGTTTTTTGGGGTTCCTAAAGACAAGGGTTTTCCCTATGCTATAGGTCTTTGATATACATGTGGGGTCAAATAGTAGTACGCGACCAAATATCTTAGGGTACCAACTAAGGAGGCTTGACCATACCCTTAGTCGTACTACCTAATCACACGGGTACTAGAGAGTATATTCCTAAGTGTTGTTCTCGATGTCACTGTAATAGTCAAGCGGTTGATCGGCTGATCTAGAGCTAGTTTTAGGAGACCTAGGGGACTCTCGATATACCTGACGGTATGTGGGAGTGATGGTTGTGTACATATTATGTCTGATGTGGTACTACTTGAAGGGTACCGACAAGGGTTACAGAGGTTTTTAACAAGGTGAAACGTTTGTTTCTAAGTAACCCCGTGAAACCTTATGTATTTCTTGCATGTATTTTTCCCCACCAGAGTTTTACCTACTGAACAACAAATCTCTTTGTTTTAATTATGATGGAAGTACATGTCTCTACCATGGAAAAAAAAATCCCATAGTTTCTATAGAGGAAAGTGCTTTGAACCACATGTAAGGTACCATATGTAATGTAATAAGTAGAAACAATAATATTCAACAATTACCAGTGGAACGACACAATAATGAGAATAGAAATACCAACAATAATACCTTTATTGATAGAATGCAATGTTCACTTGCCTCTTTGAGAGTGCAACCTCCAGTAGAGCAACACTCTATTATAATAATTCTCAAGACAAGGCTTTCTCATGCCTCCTACTCTTATTTATACCAATTCTATCTTCTAAACAACAACTAATTCTATCTTCTAAAGAACATTCTAGCGGAAGATCTTTGTAGAAGTGGAAGATTCTATTAATCCTTCTTACATTAGACTTGTTCACATTATTAAATAGGCCTTATTAACTAATGTTGTCATTTATTACATGGAAAATATATTATTCTACCTACCTGAAGGGTTAAGGAGATTAGGCCCCTAAGAGATATTTCACCTCCTACCAGTCAATAACCGATTGAAATATAACCAATTAAAATAATATGACTAATCCAAAAATTAAAATTTCATAATTCAATATTTAATTTATGTTTTTTTAAATAAAAACATAGTATATATAATTAACAATTAACAATTCTTTCAATATTTAATTATATGTTGTTTTTATTAAATAAGAACAATGTATATAGTGTTGAGAAATAATCAACAATTCCTCAAGACAATAATATGACCATGTAAAGGCCTGCACGGGTGTAGACGAATTGGCAAGTGTCGTATAAATGGAAGGAAATTTGTAAAATGAAGTCTCATGTTCGATTCTCACCCGGATTTACTTGTGCGCCATTCTTGCGGGCTGGATGGTTGCACCTGGGGTTATAGTGGTAGCCGACGGGGATCGACCCCGTGTCACGCGAGTACGAGAACCGCGAGTTGCCGATTCTCCCAGTTAAAAAAAAAAACAATGACCATGTAAAGAATCAAATCTCAAATATTAAGTGGGATATATTTATTAATAAATTGGGTATAGCTTGGATGGTTGAGAGGAATGATTGTTATCCTCTCCACCCGGGTACAATTCCCTTAAAATGACATGAATAAGTTATATATATATATATATATATAANTAAATACTATTTATTTTGTTTAAATTTAAAAAAAAAAAAAAATATCAAACTAATTTAAAAAATTAAAATTAAAATGATTATCAAAACTTAACATATATAACTAAATAAATTGTTAATAAAAAGTTTTCTGAAAATAAAAGGAATCTGAACTAGAGAAATGTCCTTAGCCTAATTGTTTAGTATTTTTGACACAACAAAATTTAACATAAATAATATAGTGTTTTTAAAACAATAGAATTTAATACAGTATTTTCAGTACAAGAAATTATTAAGTGTTATTATAACTAAATAAATTGTTAATGCAAAGGTTTCTAAAAATAAAAGGAATCTGAACTAGAGAAACGTCCCTAGTTGTTTAGTATTTTCGAGACAACAAAATTTAACACAGATAATATAGTGTTTTTAAAACAATAGAATTTAATACAGTATTTTTAGGACAAGAATTTATTAAGTGTTGAAATGCTATTTCTTGAAGTTTATTTTTACTGATAATTTTTAAATTTCATAAGTTAAGCATTCACAATTTTATTAAAGTAATTTAAAATTGTGTAATTATACAGTAGAAATATCGATTTAAACTGAGAAATAGTTCAAGTAATTCCAATTAGTTATTAATTCTTTTATATTTATATATTTTATTAAAATATTTTAATATTATATAATTACGTACAATGTAATTATGTATAGTAGAAAAATCTATTTAAACTTTGGAAAAATCTATTTAAACTTAAAATAATTCAAGTAATTTCAATTAGTTATCAATTCCTTTATATTTAAAAATGATTACCTCATCTCCTCTCATACTACATCTACAATAATATATATAATGACTAGCTATAATAACAATAATGCTTCTTTTCTTAACAATAATGCTTATTTTATTAAGTGAAAATACTTATGGTAGGTTGTAAATGAAAATATGAGGTCATCTAAAATACAAATAGATTATTAACAATAATAATAATTTCTAAGAATTGTTGTGTACTTAATACCTTATTGTATTTACTATAAAAATGGGCACCCATATCATGATATTAAGGATAAAAAATTAGGAACTCTACATTGTCATGGATATATCAATACATTGTTTGTCATAACATATATATGAAATGTTAAGTTAAAAAATTTTTGGAGGTTACTTATCATTAAAATGTTAAATTATAATAATATTATTTAAAAGATTAAAAATAATTAAAAATATAAAAGAAGTCTTATTATTAAGAATAAAGCATTCAAAGGTGGCAGGTGTAGGGTGATTATCTTTTTATCTTAAGAGACATTTAAAAACAATATTTACTTGGGTTTGGGGGATTCCACAAATAATCAAGTTGAAGCATATTCCCTTTCTCAAAGCCTTCTTTCAATTAATGATGTCAAAAAAAACACATTGATTCCTATTTGTGAGTCTACTATAATCATCAAGTTGATGACCTCAAAGAAGATTCCTTTTGATAACAAGTTAACATCCTTAATAGAATAGATCCAGGCTCACAAATTTCAAAAGGTCTCGTTCTTCGAGGTTCTAAGAGAATATAGTCTACAGGCCAACTCTCTAGCTAACGAAGCAATCAAGCTTAGCATTGGATCACTTTAGGGAAATTGGAGCATGTTTGTCCAAGTCATACCTTAAATATTGTATGCTATTGGTTATAGAGACACATTGCAACAATATCAAACATCATATGTCATGACACCTCCTCCATCATACAAATTTAAGCAAGGGACTAGGATATGAAATGATTTTTCTTTGTGCTTTACACATGCCAAAAATAACTCAAGAATGGAATCTTGAATAACTTAGTGTATTTTACTAAGGCATAGGTGGGATAATGGATTATTGTGTGGATAGTTCGAGCATCAATGCATGGCGGATGACTGCTTCAGAAAGGAAATTATTCCTAGTAAGGACTTTCCTTTTTTCTAGTTTATGTTATGTGGTCAGTATATGTTGAGTTAAAATTCAATGGATGTTTAGTGTATCGACATCTCTTAATTCTAGCATTTTGCAATTTCCATGGTGTCTGGTTTTATGGTTACTCCGTCATTCTAGCTTCTCCTTGGTGAATGTTCTTCTAAATCATTTGAGACTCACCTATACTAGTTGGGTAAACTTATCATATGCCCAACAACACTAGAGTATGTGCTTTAACAATTGGGAGTACAAGTAGTTTGTTGATTGTGTAAATTGACCTTATGAAATTGACATCTCAACCTTCCATGAGGTTAGATCAAGAATACGAAAGAATGCTCATCCTAGTTTTAATCCCTAAATTAAATCAAAATGAACATTTTACCTTCTTGTTGTATCCAACAAAGGGTGAAAAAGAAGAAGCTTGTTGCTTATCCAGTGCAATTAACATGGACTAACCCTCTTATTTATCTTGATTTTTTATTATTAGATTTTTATTATTTTATGTTATTTGTATTTTTATGTATTATGTGAAGTGATAAACTCTACAAAGAAAATAAACCAGGAAACCCAACAAAAATCCATGTGAATCCTAAGGAAGGCGCACTCCCTCATTTAGATGGATTCTTGGAAGGCACACTCTCTCATTTATCTAAATTCTTGGAAGGCAAACTCTCTCAACTTATTGGAGGAGAAGCACAGTTCGACGCAAGTTCGAAGGAGGTAGTTGATCAAATCTAACTAACTAGTTGTTGGAAGCTAGTTGTAGATTGACCTATTCAAGCCATCATGTAATAACAAGTGTCTATATAAGACTACCTGCTATTATAAATAAAGTGATGATCATTTTTCTCTCAGTTTTGGTGATAATATTCATGTTTTCATGTTCTAGTTAATTTTTCAAGTATTTTTATTATAGATCAAATAGTATCAGAGCATCGATCTGAGATGCTTCTACTCGAGTGAATTTCAAAAAGAGATATTTTTTTTTATGGGTTGCTAGTGTTTGCACTCACCCAGTATTAAGATCCATAGGTGTGCTACATGTGGCTCCACCCTCCATGTTGTTGGATCATGTTGTCATTGATTCCAATGGTTTGATTTATTGATGTCAAGTGATTGATTGATGTCATTGACTAATGTCAACTGATGGATTGTTTGATAGGCTTGATTGATTGATGATTAATGAACAATGTATATGTATTGTCCTTGATGAGAATGATAGATATCAAGTGGAAAACAATTGATAAAGATGGATCCATGATTTTTCATTGATATGATGAAGATGGATCAATGAGTTGTCATTGATATGATGAAGATGGATCAATGAGTTGTCATTGATATGATGAAGATGGATCAATGAGTTGTCATTGATACATGATGCATAGTTGTTGTATATGACGTAGTGGTGGATTGATGTATAGATGACTCATTATTGTCTTATCATAATTGATAAGGTGCACAAATGGATGAACTCCAAAGTGGTCCCCTTATGGTGAAATCCCTCACGGGAAGACACTCTGTAGTTGAGTTGTGGTTGGGAGGACCCATGCTTGTATGTGGAATAATGAGATGAAGATAAATGAAGTTGTTGGTGAAACTATCCTAGATGGATAGTTCTTGTCATGCCATTTCTGGTGGTATGTGGAATGTCACATAACTCCTCACGGTTTGAGAGTTATGGCCCTACGAAGTTGAAGGACCCCCATGTGTTGGCTTGAAGCCCCAAATGGTCAAAGAAGTCAAACTGACCTAAAAGATGAAATAATTATTTAAATGATAACGTAAAGTGACAAAATCAAGAAAGATTATTTAAATGATAAAGTATTGGATAACTTTCTATTTATGGAAAGTGGTTGACCCTAAAATAAGGAGAATAGGTTAAGTGACCTAGAAATGGGTTAAGTGACCTAAAAATGGGTCAAGTGAGCTACTGGATGGAAGTATAAATAAGATAGCTATGGCCTCTTGCAGATCATCCTTTGTGTGGATCAATGGAGAGCTTCTTGTGAGAGCATCTTTGGTATGGATCTCTTGAGCATGATTGAAGATCTATTATGAGAAAGAGAGCATGAGGAGGATCTCATGGACGCATCAAAGTTTCGGCAATGTCAGAGATCTTGACAGAAAAATTCTCAGAACTTCAAAAACCCTAGTTTCTGATGCATACGCAGGTTGTCTATGTATAGGGTGTGTATACATTGAGGTATACGCGAGATGGCTATGTATATGATGAGTATGTATGTGGGTTGTATGAGGATAGGGAGCGTATAGTGGATAGAATTGTGAAGACTTGTGTTTGAGCTGGTGCCAAGCTCTTGGATGATTAGGTAGGTTCCAGATCTTTATTCTATGGCCTCAGATCTATCACTGAGACACTAGTATGATTACATTATTGTCTTTATGGATACCTTTGTTTGATATGTTGTGAATGCTTAGGGACTTCTTGGTATGACTTATATGATATGGTTCAGTTTGGATGATTTGGTTGATGGAGTGAGCCGTACTCTTTGAATTCAGTGGTGACATGATTGCTATGGTATACTAGATGTTTATACATGTTTGAGACAACATTCATATTGATCTATTGTGGAGCATGAGCAATCTATTGGAGAGCTTGGAGATGTTGTGATTGGCTAGTGGAACAAAATGATATATTGGTTGTAGATGATCTGAGTTGATATTGAAGGATAAACCCTAAAAAACTCAGAAGGTATACACTGGCTATTGTATACACTGGACATGTACATACGCGTGCTGCAGTGAGCCAGAGTGGATTCACAATGGGCTGCACTACTGACAGGTCATGTACCTATTGACAGATTGATATTTGTTGAGGATTGTTACCTCATCTCAGTTGGTGCTGAGGGTGTAAGATGAGTCTTGCACTATAGAGCTAGTGCTCTTGTAGATTTGTACTCTCTTCAGTTGTTGTTGATAAACCCCCGAATTTTTGTGCATAATAAAAATAAAAATTGTACATACATCTTGTGTCATTTGTGTTCCTTGTGATGATGACTTGTTGATGATATATTGTTGACATATGTTTTTGATATATGTTCACATCTAACTGGTTATAAATGAAAACAATGGGTAATGAATGTTGAATATTAACTAAGGATTTTTATGTAAAGAGGGATGTTTTATGAAAAAAGATCCCCACACACATTCACCCCCCTCTAAGTGTGGTAGGTGTGTCCAACACATGTCTCACACAATGTGCTGGGTTTTCTCCAGACCTCCACTGTCTAGTCATTTGTGGTGATTTATAGCTTCATAGGTGCACTCAGGGATAAGCTCTCCCTCCATCTCTTCCAATGCAGGGCACTAGATTTGGATCCAAATCTAGGGTTTTCCCATCCAGATCTAGCTCCCAATCCATAAACGAAGGATAGTGTGCTAGGGTTTTATCGAGATAATCTGCTTCAAGGTTTTCCCTCCCTCTTGGGATCCAATTAGAATCTGGAAAAGGTACTCGTTGCTAAATTTAATTGCAATCTTTTACTATTGGTACATAGAGAAGTTGATTTTGTTAGATTTTATGATCCTAAAGTAATTAGTATAATATTATTTTATTATACTTAGGATTTTCTAGAATGTATTTAGTTAGATTAGATAATGAGTCTAGAAAAGTGTCGCTTCTTAGAAGCAACAAAATAAGAAATTGTTAGAATCTTTATTTAATGTACATAGACACTTGTCATACTCACATGGTTATGTGATAAGATGCCCATACAAAAAATTATCTTAGAATTAGTTTTATGAGCTTATTAAAGCTCTCACTTTCTTATGAGAGAGTAATGTTGGAGATTGCAAGCTCTTGCATTTATTATGTAATTTTTTTCTTTCTTTTAATAAAATTTGTGCCTTCTTTTAATAAAATTTGTGTTGGAGATTGTAAAGAAAGAGGAGATTTCAAGCGAAGAAGCCATTTTTTTCATTATGCACCTGAAGCTATTCTGAATCTACAAATCAATCGTGAATGGAAGAAATTGTTAGAATATGAAGGATGTGTGCTCATTTTACCATTGGAAATACCCTTGTCACCCAACTATAGGCCAAAGCCACCCTCCGAGCACCTTAACCTTGACAGAGAATCATTATGGAATCAAACCGTAGGCTAGATGGCCATACAAAGGTTAGTGCACCTTTCCCCAAGGATAGCACATCAACAAGAGCTGATCACATAGTCCAAACCCTAGCCAAGAGATAGTCCAAGCCAAAATGTAACTACTAGCTGCAGCAACTGCACCAGCAGCTCTCCTCCAAACCTGTGCACAAGACTACAACTACACTGCATAGAACTGGCTCTCTGTAACTGCTGAGATGTGTCAAATGAGAGACTGGCACCCTATATTTATAGTGGTTCTGGCAGACTTACTGGGGCCAACTTATCCTTCTAGGTTCTTGTCTGTTCAATATATTATTATTATTTCTGGCCGACTTCTTCTCTTGGAGACTAATAACCTAATATAAATTATCTTCTTGAGTCGACAAGTCTTCTAGGGTTATTAGCCAACTCATAGGGTTTTCTTCTTGCTTCCTGGAGTATTCTATTCTCGTCAGGTTCACACGTGGAGGTAAATACCTCCTGCAGATACCATAATATCAACACTCTCTCCTAGCTAGGGAGGTATTACACGTAATGGTCTTGAGCACAAAAACATACCATTCACCCGGTAGCATTAACATAGTTGTATAGACTAGATCATGACTAGATCATGAGCACCATCATCATCATCAGTGTCATCAGTTGCATCATATCTCGAAACCATACTCTTATCTGAGTAATTAGACATGTTGCTCACTCCACAGAGTGATACAAGAGCCATTCTTCTAGTCTAGAAGAGTAAATGCTCTAAACCATTTTTCATCTGGAAAATATTTGTTCATCATTCATCTGGCTGATGATTATCTCCAATAAAATGTTGATAGTCTTCAATACAATCAGAACAAAAATAGAACACAACTATGTCTATCCATAGTAGTACATAACTACAATCCAGTGGTACACTACCACACCAAGTAACACACAAGTACTTGATCAACAACGTATAGTCACGAACAGTGGAACATATCCACCACAGTAGTATACATCTACTGTCATACAGTCTTCGTAACAAACATCTAATATCAACCTGCACAGAAACAATGTTATGATATAAACTGAATTATATGGGCCAATCTTTCACTCACATTTGTGAGATCTTNCTAATATCAACCTGCACAGAAACAATGTTATGATATAAACTGAATTATATGGGCCAATCTTTCACTCACATTTGCGAGATCTTGAAAGAATATATGACCTCAGTGTAGAACATCAACAATGGGTTATCTGCCCTATTCTTCTCAAACAAGGAAGAATGATTGTTTCTGATTTATGAGCCTGGACCATTCCTCACCCTGGGCCATTCCTCCTACACTAATCAATGTGCACCCTGGAGAGAATGTATAAACCCTAAGGAATGTTTGTACCTGATTGTTGAGCCTGGACCATTCCCCACCCTGGGTCATTCCTCCTACACTAGTCAAAGTGCACCCTAGAGAGAATGTATAAACCCTAAGGAATGATTGTTCAGACCATTTCCTCTGTTAACCACAAGAGGAAAAGATTGTCCTACATCAACCTCCAAAACAAACCATTCCTCATCTTAACCACAATGAGAAATCATTGTCCGACAAGGCGGGCCAGTCTTTTTGAGTAACCCTCAAGAAGAGAGACTGCCCTAGACCACTCCCCATGTTAACCACAATGGGAATTTGTTGTCTATGATACATTAGCAATCTGGACCATTTCCCATGTTAACCACAATGGAAAATCTCTGTCCATCAGAAATATCAATCCACTTCCCAAACAGGAAAGCATCTGTCCAAGATGGACTATTTTTCAATTTTTGAAAGTGAATGTCTTCAATAATATTTTTAGTGCTCCCTCCCAACCTGGGAGTCATCTCTTCCTTTTTCAATAAGGAAGTCATTTCCACGAGCTCCATCTTGAGTACAAAAACTCTTTCATCTTGGATAGAAGCTTTACCAAAATGTCTGCTTATCTACTCATTTGTGGAGATATGTGTTGGAGAACCACTTTCTCCTTTTTGGACTTCATCACGGATAATGTAATGCTTGATTTCAAATGTATTTTAGTCTGGAACACTGTGATGGCTTTATGTAGCTCTGAACAATAGAGTATATCATAGTGGGAAAACTGGAACATATCCATGTAGCACTTATTCTGTCATCATGAGATATGATCTATTGAGTAATCATCTTGATGTTATAGGAAATATTCACCATGCTTATGTTGTGCATTGGAGGTTCTCCACCAAGTTATCTTCTTCTATATACATACAAGGGTCTCTTCTAGTATGCCTCAAGGTCTTGAGGTTGCTCTTCATACACTCTTTATTCAATTTCTCTGGAGAACATTCTTTGCATTCATCCGATGTAGAACTCCAACTCATGGATGTTGCAGATGATATAATGTCTCATGTAGAGATAAGTTTGGTTTACTGGAACAAGTAATTATCATAGTCTTCTCCCTTCATCTGGGATAACGTGTAGTTTTGGATCTCGCAATGCTTTCATTCATAAGTCTTCCATAAATTGTTCTTCATCACGACTTTCAGTTCCTCTGCTTGATTGCTTTTATTGAGTTTATATTAGGCTGACAATATTGTGATTATTGATACAATGACTAGTTGTTCTAGCTTCTCTTTCTTTCTTGGAATCTTCATGTGTTTCTTTAGTTCTTGGGTCCATGGATTTTTTTATAGATTCCATGCCCTAAAGATTCCATCATAGGATCACGGATGTGGATGGAAAACCAGGGATACTTTAAGGCTTCTCTTTGAATAATATGTAATGTCTTTCATGGTTGTTATCATGGATATATACTTCATCATCTTCAATGGATCATAGGATTAGCTCCCTCCTAATCCTTGCTTCATGTATGAGTTCATATAACTGGCTCCCTCTGTCTAATAGAGCCCATGCTTCCATCTGCATCCTTATTGTCTTCTGCAATATATGATTGTCTCTCTTGTCTAACAGAGTCCATGCTTCCATCTTGTTGTCTTCTACAAAATGTCTGTTATAACCCTAATTTGCACCATACATGCTTACCTGGAATCATGCCATCTCAGATCCCTTCTTTTCCAAAGCATTGTTGAACAACTCTTTAAAAAACCTCTTTTATAAGGGCCCACGCGCCCTACTCCATTAACAATAGTGTGTATGATTCTAGAAAATTTTGAGGCAGTCATCCTCTTCCCTGTCAGAATCAATCATTCTCAGGGGTTTTCTGGAACTCTTTCTAAGTCTTGGTGTTTGCAATCTATAGCTTAGGGTTCATCTTAGATTGGTTTGTTTTACGAATTTTTCCTTACATTTTTTCTTTTTCTATTAAACAAAGTGTCTAAGCCTTCAAGAGATCCTGGTTCTTAGTATCGGTGGTCTCTTCCTGGTTTGGATTGTCTGTTTTATTTGTTTCAGAGTTTTAGAGATACACGCAGCCTGTATAAGGCCAGCATGTGTGTACACGCCCTCTGGCTCTACAGAGCTCGCGTGCACACGCTCACTGTTGGATTGTCAGTAGTGTGTTTGTGAAGGATAGTTTTTGTTGAGGGTGAGGCAGTCACCTTTTCCCTTGACAAGAGTTATACCTCTCAGGGTTTTGAATCTCTATCCTAGCATTCAATAGCTTAGGTTTGATCTTAGCCATAGCTTTCTTTTTCATTTAAAAGTTTTTCATCAAAATTTTCTTTACGGTTTTTAGACAAGTGTGAGAGTCATTTTTTAAGTTGCCAGTGTGTGATTTCTTGAAGTGATTCTTTGCGATCTACGATTAGGACATAAATTTTTCTTGGTTTTTGACTTGTTGATATTTTTCTTTTTTGCTTTTTCGAGCATTCAAATAAAAAATAAAAAAAAATCTTTCATTTCTTTGTTTGGTTGAAAAGTGTGGTTTTGCATTAATAACTAGGGAAAAGTCTTTGCTTTCTTAAGTTCTTCAAATTTTACTTAGATCGTAAGTAGCTCGTAGTCAAGTGAAATCCTTCTTTAAGTTTGTTGTTCAAAAGATCTTAGAAAATTCTTTAAATTTTTATTTTCTTTTTGAAAAGTTGCGTTAAGTGAATATTTTTGTTTCCAGCCTTCTGTTCATTTTTACTTTCGTCTTTCAAACATCACTAGCTTCACTTTCATACCCTTTGACGTAACAAAATCCATAAAATTAATGTTAAATCTAAAAATCATTAGACTTTTATGTTTGGAGGGTTAACGATCTAGTTCAGGATTAGGGCCTTGGATTAGGTTGGAGAGGAAACTCTTCAAGGCCATTAAAATCAAACATCGGAGTTTGAGTTAGGGAGTGTCCAAGTCCAGTATCGTGAAAGTTATTCGGGGCCCCTCTCTAACACAGGGGATAAACATGAGGTCGCATGGGGAAAGGTAGCGGAGATAACCCCTCCAAAGTTGGACCAATCGTCGTGGAGAACACATATAGAGGGCTTGTCTTGGGATTCTATCGATTGCATTTTCCACAGAGCTTCGTGGGTCTCGAATCCGTTTGAGGTCCTCAGTTGTCTTCCAGACCACTTGCTCTCGATACCCTTGAAAGGTTTCGGGCTTGATACCTTGCTCATTGTGGTATACCCAACTTTCGACTGTACCCGCCTGGAGACTGTTTGTGCGCTGGCAACCTAGTTGCCTATATTTTTTAGGGACATACATAGGTGATTGCAGGGATATACCACGGTACCTAAACAAACATCGGGCCAGGATTTGTAGAGTATACCTGGAGGGTCCTTCCATGTTCGATTTTCACTTTCACCAGTAAGTTGCTCTAGTGTTGGTTGTTGTAATTGTTCTTCCAATTAATTTAGTGTTTGCCTGTCTTATCTTATAGGGACTTTTTTTTAGTGTGTGTTGTTTTTGAATGAATAGAACACCCTAGAGTGTCTTTGATCTTCTCACACAGTGGAGGATCATGAGTTCTGCCAGTCACGAAGGCTTCTTGGCCTGCCATCGGTTACACTGAAGCCACCCCACCACCACTAAGGTGAAAACTAGACCAACAAGGGTCTTTTGAAGTGACCGGGTCACAAGAAATTGTGCCCGACCAATATCCTGACGAATTGACCATTTTAGACCTTGGAGCAAAAGATTTTGGTCTGGTTGAAACCTCCACCACTGATCTTTCGGCACCCACCATCGTAGCGATTCATCCTTATGAGTGCCAGACAGTGTCACACGCAGCAATGGAAACAAATGTTGTTACTCCTTCTAGGAATTCTTCAATTCCCACTACGGTTGTCACCACAGGAGAGTTTCCACCTCCTAACCCACCATCAACGGTCTGAGCCACCATGGTATTGACCACCTCTACATCGCGCAGTGGCTCGATCCCATCTTTGGTAGTGGCCACAACCCATTTCACACCAAGTGCGACAGGCCCTCCATTCTCATACGGGATGCCTAGTTCAGGTACAAGTCCTATACTTTCCTACTCCACTTCACAGACTTCTGGTTTGGGGGTAGGGAGATCTAACACTCCTCTACAAGGACACATGGGGGGCACTCCTGCTCCTTTTAATGCTTTCTCTTACATGGGAGGTCATATACCTCCTTCATCCCCTTCACTCGGTGGCACACATCAGCAATCTGTCAGGCTACCTGCACACCATAGTTTACTTGGAGCAGGGAGTCAAGGACCAAACTCACATAATATGCTGGTAGGTTCGACACTGTTTTCTTTGTTCGGTGCATTTGGTAACAACGCCTTCTTGTCAGCTACTTTCCAAACTGGGGGCAACCTTGGTTTTGGACAATCTATTCCTATGTAGGGTACTATTCCTGCACAGGGGGCACACCCGGGAACTTCTTTCGCATCAGGGCCTTGGAATTCATAGCAGGGATTTGTTCCCTCGTCAGGAATGTCGATCTGGGTAATTCTTTTCACAATCAATGGAACCCTGGACAAAGCACTATGCCTATCCCCCCTGGGACCGACATGGGGCAATCCTTCCCAAAGTCCTTCGAATGTAATGCATGCCCAACCCTTGATGTCCTATTTTAGAAATTAGCCGATGATGTCTCCTCACACGCAAAATCCATACATTGGCCATGGCCATGGTTTTTACCAGAACCTAGGCCAGCAGCCGAACTTTTCCTGGCAACCTAGTGCCAGTCAAACTCCAGGCCCCTTTTTCCCAAGTTATCACCAACAACCCAAACTACCCTTCCTGGAAACCTTGCATTTACTAGACTTGACAAGGTTGTTGAATGACCCTATTTGTCATGATCTATGTTGGCCTCCTATGTCGATGAAGTTGCCTTCGAACATCCCAAAGTTCAAAGCCAAGCCTAACAAAGATCCAAGAGATCATGTGACTACCTTCCATCCTTGGTGCTCATCTAACTCATTGAAAGACGAATCCATACAGTTGTGACTGCTTCAACGTACTCTCATTGGGAGTGTCGTGAAATGGTACATTGAGCTCGATCGCACAAGATACTCTTCCTTCGACGAACTAGTGATGGCTTTCCTAAACCATTTCCAGTTACCTATGAGATACGACGCTAGCACAGAATTGCTGGCCAATTTCTCACAAACAAAAGCGGACCATATCTCAAATCACATCTGAGAATGGAGATGCCGAAAGAGTTTAATTAAGGTACCAGTCCCACCAGCATTCCTGCTTGAGTGGTTCCTTAGGTCTTTGGTCCCACAGTTGTCCAAAGACGTCACAACGTTGGGAGTATTTTCCGAAGAAGACGCCATCATGAGAGCTCAACAACTTGAGCTAATCTATTCTCAGTCCGGCTTATTATACAATATCTTTCCAGATGTGCCACGCTTAATACTTGATAACACCAGACAAAGAGATGGACCACATGCCGCTGGTATTGTTGGTTTAGCACAAACAAAGCCCGCTGAGAAATTGACGAAGTTGTTGCAGCAGTTGTCTATACAACACACAACGGCTAGCCAAACTACTACGTTGGCTAATCCCCCTACCAAAACGTCATATGTACACATAGTGAAAGTGACTAATCCAAAGGCCTCCCAGCAGCCTGAAGGAAAGAAAAAACAACGCAAGAAGGGTAAGGGTGGATAAAAAACCTACCGATAATGTTGGCGGGGACAACACTGAGAAACGAAAGGCGAGGTATCCATGCAACTTATGTGCGGAAGACCACCTGACCCATCTATGTCCTCGACTTGCAGAAGCCCAAAATTTTGTGACGCAACAACAACCTGCTGTGTTAACCAATCCATTTCAACATGGGCAAAATCTAACCCAAGCCTCTGCAAGCATGGAAGGGGGCAACCAAGGACCCTCTTCGTCTTCGAACAACCCCACATCCACGAATGTATATATGGTGAAGGGTGATGATTTTATATCGACTAGATCACATGACTATAGTAAACCAAGCACTTCTGAGAAGGGCAAAGAAGCCGAACTCCCATCTCTTCCTCTATAAATTGAGAAGACATTGGGCGAAACAATGACATGCATCCCCAAAGGCGCGTTCAAAAAATATTCTCACAACCCAAATGCAAGGGACACCCAAAACTATTCTTTGGTGGAAGATTTATCACAAACCCCTTGTGTGATGTCCGCTTTGGAGGTCCTCCAAAGTTGCCCTTCCCAAAGGAAAGCCTTGTTAACCGCTTTAGGATCTACCGAGACTTGTAATTTGGGTACAATCATGCTAGATACAATCGACCTAAAACCTCGTATGCCTTACCACATAGTGTTTCAGATAGTAGTGGCTTATCCCACGAAAATTTTTACTTGAAATATCTTCCGCACGGTGGTTGATGAGGGAGCCTCGACATGCATTATGTCGTTGGCAAGTTGGAAGGTTGTTGGCCAACCCATTTTGTCTCCGTCACCTACTCTCCTCACTACTTTCAACGATCATTCATTCTGACCACATGTTATCATTCCCTCTTTCCCTGTGCAGTTAGGAGGGAAGACCATGTGTGTCGAGGTAGAGGTAGTCGATGCACCCCTCGAATATAACCTCTTGTTAGGAAGGATTTGGACTTATTCTATGCAAGCTGTGGTCGCTAAAGTTTTTTGGGTCTTATTGTTCTCTCATGAGGGCTGAATAGTGACCATTGATCAATTGTCTTTCTCCAGATCTAACCCTTCATTGGGGGCATCCATGGTCCCAATGATTGATAATCCTCAACCAAGTGTAGTCAACGTAGGGGTTGGTTTGTGCCCATCTTTGATGGGTACCTTCGATTAGCTGCCCCCTCAAGGCAATATCAAGTTTATATCCAATCACCATAAGGTTGATATTTTTCAAGTTTCATCATTCCGCACAACATACTTCGATGATCCGTGGATACTTCCTTCCCCATCAGTCACGATAGATGGGATAGGGCACCTAGGCATATCCATTCCCTTGTCCACAGCTGAAGTAGTGTACTCTTTAGTCTAGCAAGCTTTAGCCAACACTGATCCAACTCCTGCACAAGAGTTTGATCCACTTCTAGAGCCTATTTGGGCTCAAGGTTCTCTCGCTGACACTGATTCGTTAGACTTAGTATTGCCCTGTGATGAAGCAGTAATTGAATCAATGACTAGTCCAGACAAACCCTGGGACGATCTTCATCATAGATCTTACTTCCTCCCATAGATAAGCAGAATCGAAGCCGTAGAATTCACCTTGACTATGACTGGAGATAGGTCTTGTCCTATTAATCCCTTAGCCACACATGAGGTCTATGCTGAGGGTAATATGGCAACCACCACTGAAACCATACCGATAAATATCTCCAGAACCCTTGGCATCATAGACAATGTTTTCGTCAGAGCATACTGCTCCCCCGAGGAGATACCCGACATCGACCCACAAAGTGTAGATCATGAGCTAACTTTGTTGTTTTTCAAGCACGCTTTGAGATCTAAAAGAAACATCCAACGAGACTGCATTTATGCTTTTCGATCTTGTCCGAATTAACTAAGAAAAGTAACCTCTACAGGTCTTCTTTTAATCCCTTTTCATACCCTCTAAACATGAAAAGATTGCTGAGCGATCTTGTGGCCCTTCACGCTCGTTAAACTGAAATTTGAAGTCACGTCTGTCTGGCGGTAGTTTACCCCTTTTTCAGTCCAAACGGTCAACTGTATGAGCAAAGGTATACTCTATGGAACTTCAGTTCTCTAGAAGAGTACTCTCAGGTATCATTTTAACCCTTTTTTCGGGCCTAAGGGACTAAATTTACAAAAAATGAACCCCCACAGAGTCCATAGTTAAGCTCTTTTCAAACTTCCTAAAATTGAAAAGATCATTGAGTGACCTTATTCTTTCACACTCATTAAATTGGTCTAGAAGAACATTCCTGATGGAGTCCATAGTTAAGATTTTTTCAGACTCCTTAAAAGTGAAAAAATGGCCGAGTGATCTTGTCTTTATCACACTCGTTAAAATGGTTTTGAATAGATGTCTTGTCGGTGCTAGTTTACCCCTTTTTCAAGCCAACTAGACTATCTTTGAAAAAGGTACCCCAATGTAGTCTCCTTTTATGTTTCTTCAGACTCTCTAAATATGAAAAACCATCGAGCTTACCTTCTCTGGGCTCATTAAACTTACATCGAAGGACATTACCATTGTGTGTTTTGTTAACCGCATTTGCATACCGTATACATCAACCTTGTAGCCCTTTGCTTCTATGTCTTAACACCCTTGGCCCCCGAAGGATTTTTTTTGAGTATCATTATTCTGAACATCAGTCTTGTCCTTACGCCTTGAACTTGTATGTTTTTAACACTTGTTCCTCCATTGTAACGTAACATTGCTTTATTCTTTTTTCCAAAATCATTGAAAAAGACAAAAAAAATCAAATATACCCCAAAAAGAGGAAGGGAAAAGTATTTTCTTTATTGGCAGCATATTGAGTCGCCCTTGGATAAAGAAGATTTGTCCGTTTGTTCATCAGACTATGGGATGTACTATGACCTTAGGAAGCTATTCTCGCTACATAGAGTTGTGTCCTCCTCTGTTTGGTTATTCTTCCAAACATATGGAGAGTTTGTGTTGCCTCCTGCTTCATAAACTTATGATTAATGCCATGTTGCCTAAGTCTCATCATTTGTCATGCTATTGTCCAAGGGAAGTTTCTACCAAGCCTGAGTCAGCCCCTCTACAATTTGTCTCTTGCCCTCATACCTGGCCATCCTGAACGTCCAATCAAGTCTTTGTTCAAAACCAATGAAGCCTTCAGTCCGATCATCAAGATTCTCTATTCCATGACCGATGAGCTGTCGAAGACCTCTGGGTAGTGAAGTCGTACACTCATATTACACTCCTACCTGAGTTTTGAATATTTTGAAGTTGTTGCTCGAGCTTTGAAGACCTCATCTCCAGCCACCATGCTATACCAGCTTCTAGAAGATGGATACTCTACATGTATATCTTTTTGATTTTGAGATGTAGCTCCGTTGTGTATTGTTCATGGCTACACTTTATATAGTTATTTGACATGGATCTACAATGTATTTGATTGGTAGCCATGATTCTATTATATCCCGAGCATGGGTATGCCCGCCTTGGTGAGAAATTTTTTATTTTGCAGACGGCGCCTTTGGATTCCTGGTTCCTGGGATCACTTGTTCGGCACATCAGTAAAGATTGGTAATGTATTTCGGCCATCAGATGCTCTTATGACCTCACACATTAGGGGGCATCTTTTATAAACCTAATTTGTACCATACATTCTTACCTGGCATCAGGCCATCTCATATCCCTTCTTTTCAAAAGCACTGTTGAACAACTCTTTAAAAAACCTCCTTTATAAGGGCCCACGTGTCCTACTCCATTACAGCACGCGTGTACATGCTATCTGACCTAAAACAGCCCGCGTGTACCTACAAAAGCATGAAAAAAGGAAAGTTGTCGACAGAACACACAACTTTGGGTGAGTTAACTGAATCTTCTAACTATGCATGCCCAAGGGTTGATCCAAATACCTAGTTTCTTCTAGCCTATAAAAGAAGGGTTAGGGGTCCTATTTGGAGGAGGAGAATAATAGTAAAGAAACTCTTCCCAATTGTACATTCCCATTGTCCCAACCCTTTAGCCATCCTTGTGCAAAGATAGATACAAATCAAAGAAGTTGGAGGACATTTGAAGAGGAGCCCAGGATCAGGTTCGCAGAGCAGTGGCCGGTCTCGACATTGTAAGTTGATTCATTAAAGCTAATAATAAAGAAATGCTTTTCCCATCCCACTATATGAGTTCTTCATAGTTTAGTGAATATATGTTTGAATCTCTAACCCATTAATCTGTAGAACAAATTCATGTAGAGTTTGTTTCTTGTTTTGTACGTAGTTCAATCTTGGGAGGATAGTTGCTAGCAAGCGATCAAGCGTGAAGAAGGATCGACATCGAACATCCAAAACAAGGTATGTCCGTTTAACCATGTATTTTCTTGAAATAAATGGGGATTAAGTCTGGGATGACGGTAGAAAGTAGGATTCTTTCGGTCTTATCTGTATGCATAATATAACCCTAAATGCTAGTCCATAGGGGGATTTCCCACCACAACAACGTCATAAGTCTTTTTTCCAATTTCCTCTCGATTGCTGACTTATTTGTGTCTTTGCTTCTTCTAAGTCTCTTCATGATAGCTTCCACATGTTTTGTATTTCATCCTTTCATGTGTTTTATCTAATGATATCCATTATTATCTTGTTGTTCTTCCATAGGTATATTTCTTCTTGGAACACATTATCTTCCAAGAGATAGATATACAAGATATGTACAGAGACGATGCAAATAAGATATGTACAAGAAATAAGAAGATTCGTGTTTACCTTTAGAAGAAGAAGTCTCTTCCATCCTGCTTAGTCTTATTTGTAGGTTCCTTTTCTTCGGCAATTGATGCTTCGAGTTTCTCCTTCCTTTTCTTTATCTCAGGACAATGATTCTTGTAGTGACCATACTTTCGACAGTTGAAGCATTGTACTTTTGAATTGTCTTTTTCTTGATTTGGCTTCCTCCTTGAACCAAACTTCCTTTTGTTCTTAAAGTTCTTGAATCTTGTTGTGGAGACTTGATCATCGTACTTCTTTTGGGGTTTCTCTTTTCCATTGATCCTTGATTATTCTTGAGCACAGCAAGTCCAAAGTTCTTCAAATGTCGGATACTCTTTTCTTGTGTTCATGCTTGCGGAAAATGCATCCCACGTCTTGGGAAGACCATTGAGTACTATGTTTACCAATTACTTCTCTGAAACAATTTCTTCAATAGCTTGTAGTTGATCTCTTAACTGAGAGATTCTCACAAAGTATGATGTTATGCTATCATCATCATTCATATTCATGTCATGGAGCTCATTCTTCACACTCATTACTTGTCCAATGTTTCTGAATGAGAAGAGATTTGTTAGTGCATCATACATCTTCTTCGATGAGTCAAGATGGGAGATGTAGGGTATCAAGTGGTATTTTACAGATTCCACTATGATACTCATAGCATTGATATCATTGTGTTTGAACTTCTCCATAGCTGTAATGTTCTGCGGTTCCTTCTCTTTTCCTTCTTCAAACTTAGGCTTCACAATCTTTCCTTTCACAATATCCAACAATTTAGTCTTGGCAAGAATGAGATCAATCCTTGTCTTCCACGCTCTGAAGTTAGAGGCTCCATCTAACTTGTTCTCTGACTTCATAGAATAAGTCATGGTTGCTTTGACTTGGTCAAACCCTAGATTTGACCACAAACTCAATCTTCATGTCTTGGCTTGCTGAGAGTATCGGGAGATGCGCTAGGCTAGAGTGCATTGATATGTTCAGAGATTATGTCAATCTCTTCACTTAAGGTGTCTCAACAAGAGGATTAGGGTTTCTACAACTTCTCCTGCTAGTAACCCTATTGGAAGTGTCTTGGAAGCTGCTTCTGCTAGTAACCCTAGCGGTAGTTCCTCAGGGAGATCAATATCCTAGTGGCTATGTTTCCTTCCAGCGTTTAGACTGAATGAAGGAGGTGTGGGCCCATAACCTGTTAGAATATGAAGGATTTGTGCTCATTTTACCATTAACAATACCCTTGTCACCCAAACATAGGCCGAAGCCACCCTCCGAGCACATTAACCTTGACAGAGAATCATTCTGGAAGAAAACCCTAGGCTATATATCCATACAAAGGGTAGCACACATTTCCCCAAGGATAGCGCATCAACAAGAGCTGATCAGATAGTCCAAACCCTAGCCAAGAGATAGTCCAAGCCAAAACGTAACTGCTAGCTACAATAGCTGCACCAACAAGTCTCCTCCAAACCTATGCACAAGACTGCAACTACACTGCATAGAAATGGCTCTCTATAACTGCTGAGATGTGTCAAACGAGAGACTGGCACCTTGTATTTATAGTGGTTTTGGCAGACTTACTAGGGCCGACTTCTCCTTCTGGGTTCCTGTTTGTTCAGTATATTATTATTATTTATGGCCGACTTCTTCTCTTGGAGGCTAATAACCTAATATAAATTATCTTCTTGAGCCGACAAGTCTTTTAGGGTTATTATCCAACTCATTAGGGTTTCTTCTTGCTTCCCAGAGTATTCTATTCTCGTCAGGTTCACACGTGGAGGTAAATACCTCTCGCAGCTACCATAATATCAATAGAAATTGAATCAAACTTCTTCACTTTGATGAAGGTTTATTGATGTAAGTTCTATTGATGAAATACATTCTTATCAAGTATACGCCACACCAGACCATGGGAAATCATGCATTCTAGCGAGCAGAGAGATCCATTACAGATCGATAGAGATCTGGGTTTTAATTGATATTGTGGATATCATATCCAATTGTTCACAATTCCATGAGCTAAGCAATGGTTAAACACTTGATTTTAAACCCATTATCCAATTTGGAGTGCAGATATGAGAAGGAAATTATTTGAGTTGCAACAGTCCATCATTAGTTTTGATACCAACTTGTGATATGATCCAGTGATAATTTGGTGCAGGAAGAGTCGACTAGAGTCAAGTAAAAAATTCAATGGGTCAAGGCCAAACCCCAATAGTTCTCCTTCTTTTTGTGGTGGAGCATGTGGTATGTTATTTTCTCTTCATTTCTGTGTGGTGCTTCATTTTTATTTTTTTCCATTGCATAGTTTTCTCTTCAAACAAGCATTCACAATGTCAAAATTCATCAATTTATTTTTTGAGTGTGATGAAATCGAGGTCTCAAATAACTATAAGGGATAGAAACGTCATATGGAAAGAACGTTGATTTACAATGAGCTATGGAAATATATATGTAATGGTGATGGAAAACCAACTAAACCCTCTAACACAACATCACTAGCTAAATGAGAGCTAAAATATTAAAAGGCATTAGCATTAATTAATTCATTTGTAAATGAAGAAATGTATGTTCATATTGAAAATGTCTAAACGTGGTCTGCATGAAAAACATTTAAAGATCTATTTGACAGTCAACCGAAACAAAAATGGTTGACCTTCAATTGAAACTACTTCAACAAAAATTGACCGAAGGTGGAGATGTGCTTGAGTACATTTCCTTACTAAAGAACATCAAACAAGATATATATAAGGCATGATTTATTGTTGGAGATGGCAGTTTGATGACAACAATCTTGATTGTCTGGTTGCCATCATCCTATAATTTTTTTTTGGAAACTTTGCAGTTGACAAGAAAGTTACATAAGATCACATTTGATCAGTTGAAAGAATTGTTAGCTCAACATGATAAAACTTTTAGGAAGAAAAAACAAGTCAGTGAAGATGCCTTCCTTACAAACGCAAGTACTAGTTACATGTAGTTGATTGGTAGCTTGATTTATTTTACCACCACTCATTAGAATCAGTCAATATTCTCTCAAGGTTTATGCAGGAACCAAGGGAAAGCCATTGGAATGGAGCATAAAGGGTTCTTATATATATTCAAGGTACAAAATATTATTGTGTTCTATACAAGAAGAATAAAAAATTTGTACTTGTTGGATATTCAGATGGAGATTTTGTTGGAAGTGTTGATGATAGAGCATCAACATTAGGTTACTTGATGAATATGGGATCAACAACAATTTCTTGGAGTTGTAAGAAGCATACTACTGTACCAAACCCTTCTGCAAATGAAGAATATATATCAATATGGGAAGCAACATGTGAAATAGTTTGGCTATGAAGAGTTTTGCATGATTTAGGAATTTCTCAACCAGAAGCTACTTCATTGTTAATTGATAGTCAGTCAGCCATTAAACTTTCTAAAAATCAAGTTTTCCATTCCAAGACAAAGCATGTCGACACAAAGTATCAATACACCAGGACACTCATTGCAAAGGGAATCATCAAACTAGTATACTGTCCATCAGAAGATCAAATCTCAGATATTTTCACAAAACCACTTGGTAGGATCAAATTTACTAAGTTTAGAGAAGAACTTGGCATTTGTTCCAATGTAATTTTGGATCAAAGGGGGGAATGTTAGATATTATGATCCTAAAGAACTTAGTATAGTCTTATTTTATTATACTTAGGATTTTCTAGAATGTATTTAGTTACATTAGATAATGCGTCTAGAAAAGTGTAGCTCCTTAGAAGCAACTTAATAGGAAATTGTTAGAATATTTGTTTAATGTACATTACACTTGTCATACTCACATGATTATGTGATAATATGTCCATACAAAAAACTCACCTATAATTAGCTTTATGATTTTACTAAATATTTCACTTTCCCATGTGAGAGTGATGTTGGAGATTGTAAGCTCTAACATTTATTGTGTAATTATTCTCCTTCTTTTAATAAAATATGTGTGTATGAGGACACTTTTTCTCTCTTCAGATTTATTTGAAAGATATTCCTTAGATAAGGCCTTTCTTCGAGCCTTGGTTGTGGAATGAAATCCTATTCCTCTCCTTCGATCTCCTCTATCCAAAGTTGGCACTTCATCAACTCGTTCTTCTCCTGCCTTTCATGCCTCTCCCAAGCCTAGCAAATGGTGTTCTTATCACAAATCTTGGTTTCAATCCTAAGTTTAATGTCATGTTTTTCGTAATCAGAATCATGTCAAGACTATTCTTTGATTATATTGAATCCTCCTCGAGTAGAGCGCCCTCCTAAGTTTATCACCTTGGAGAATCCTATGGAACCAAACCCCTCTCTCCTGCTCATGGCCACTGATCCCTAAACTTCTTCACCAACGCCTTTGTTTACTCACAATTGATAGATCAAGAAATCCATGGCTATGCTCATCATCGACAATAGTAGCTAAAATAATTTGGTTGCTCAGGATTTGATGCAGTGGTTGGCATTTCCTACTATCCCCCATCTGGCACCCTATGAATTGGGTTGAGTTCAAAAGGATGGTCCCCATGTGATGGTGACCCAATGTTGTTCCCTTAATTTTTCCATCGACATTTTCCATGACATTATTATTTTCGATGTGACCTCTTTGTATTACATAGATGTTTTTCTGGGTACTCCCTATCATGAACTTTGTCATGTTGTATACCAAGAAAGCAATCATCAATATCATCTTCAAAAATATGTACGTACATATGTCCTCACCTCATCCTCTCTGAAAACCTCTAACTTACTTTTTAGTTCATCCTACTATTCATCAAATCATTATCAAAAAATACATTTCCCTCTATCTAGTGCGCCCTCTTAAACCAGATAGCCCCTCTCATGCCCTTCCTTCAGATCTGGTCACTTTACTCACATCCTTTGAAGATGTCTGTGTTTCACCCATCATAATACCCCTTGTTTATTCCATTGAACATTCCATTGATCTTATTCCTAGAGAAACTTTTCCCAATGCCCCTTCTTATCGTATGGCTCCTCATGAGGCTAAGGAAGTGGAACGCCAGCTCCAACAACTTCTTAATACTGGTCACATCCAACCAAGTTCTTCACATTGTGTCACTCCTAACTTCATCATTCCCATGAAAGACTCTGAGGAATGGTGTCTATTCATGGACTATTGAGGTATTAATAAGGCTACAATCAAGAATCATTACCCTCTACCATGCATTGATGATTTATTGGATCATTTGAAGGGTGCTCACTTATTTAACCAAATGGATATTACAAAGGGTATCATTAGGTTCGCATGAATGCAACAGACACATGGAAGTAAGATTTCAAAACCAGATTTTGTCTTTTATGAATGGATGGTGTTTCCATTCAGAATTACTAACACCCCTTCCACTTTCTTGAGGCTAATCAATGAAATTTTTAGAGAACACTTGGGAAAAATTGTGGTTATATATTTGGATGACATATTTGTCTTCAACAAGACCTAGGAGGATCGTTTGCCCCATGCACGCATTGTGATAGACTTCTACACAGTTACAAACTGTAGGTCAAATTTCATAAATATTATCTTGAGTAATATTTAGTTCAATATTTGTTTTTTTTTGTCTTTGCTAACGGTGTTATCCCAAATGCCCCTAAATTCTAAGCTATTTCATAGTGGCCAACACCTCACTCAAATCTAGAACTCATGAGCTTTATGGGTGGCATTAATTTTTATCAGCATTTCATTGATCACTTCTCTCAGTTAGCATGCCATCTTCATCAAATCTCCGACCATAATCAGTTTGTGTGGTCTCCCCTGGAACAACAACAATTTTAGGCTCTCAAAATTTCCCTTTGTTATGCTCATGTACTTCATTTACTCGATCTTCAGTATCCCTTTGAGATTGAGACAAACACCTTTCAATATGTTATTGGTGTGGTTCTTAAATAGGGAGGAAAGAAACCTTGTTGCATACCATTCAGAGACATTATTTGATGCCAAACAAAATTATAGCACTTATGACAAAAATTTCTACAATCTGGTCCAAGCATTGAAACAGTGGCACCATTACATTCTAGGGAAAGAAACAATCCTCCACACAAATCATCATTCATTTATTTTCAATCTTATAGCAATATTTTCCTCACCCTATGCAATTTTGCTCAGAAGGCCTTTTCCATTTCCCTATGCAGACTTGAAGTCCCTTTTTGCAGTTCCCAAAGCTAAAAATAGTATTTTTCCACATATACGTGCCCTAACTATTATATAGCATGTGTATATGCAAGTTGCACCATTACAACCTGTGTACATTGGGTTTTGTGCCCAAAATTAAAAAAATGGTGTCAGGTTTCCATGTCACATCATGAGATCCATGATCCTTGACCTTCCATATATTGGAAACGTTCTGACTCATACCTTCAGTTCCATTTGAAGGCTATAAATGGGCCATATCCAAGATGTGGAAAAAAGGAGAAGAATTCAACTTTGAGAGCAAAGTTACTCTGGAGAAATTACTCACTTCATATTGAGTTTGCATCCCTTTGTCCTTTTAAGGCTGAAAACATTGTTCATCCCCCAAGCTCTTCCCTACTTGATGGAGAACTTCATTGTTTCTCTTATATGAGATTTCCTTTGGTGGAGGATGGAAGTGGTGGAGGCCCAGCTGGAAGGGACTTAGTTTCTTGATTCTGAACATGCCGACACAGAAGTGTGTCATTCATATACTTTTTTTTATTACATTTTAACATAAATACTCTTTTGAACGTGCCGACACGGAAGTGTGTCATTCATATACTTTTGTTGATTACATTTTAATAGAAATACTATTTTCTCGTCTAATTAATGTCTTGCGAATATTTGAATTGTTATTCCATGGGTGTATTTGTATGAATATTGATGGATTATGCTATTAAATGTGATAACTTTATATATTATCACCATATGCTTGCGTATCTTGATTGTTGAGGACAAGTTGAGGTATATTGCTTTGAGTTGAGTGTTCAGCAATGGACTTCATCGAACATCTGGATGAGGTAGGCTCTTTATCTTGTCTAGTTAGCAAATTTGTTTATATAACATACTTGAGAATAGGTTTGATTTCTAGAGTAATTTTCGTTTGTTTTGGTTTTCCCCATGCCATAGAGTGATTTTCCTCATAACAGAATTGGCGACCATACTGGGGATGAATCTTCTTTTCTGGGTTTGGAGTGTTTTTCTCCTTTGATTGCTCTTGTTTATATTGTGTTTCTTGTCGTCTGATTGCTTGACAACCTCTATTCACTTTGAGTCTAAGTTTCTTAGCCTTATCCTTTACCTGGTAGTGTTTCAGTACATATACGCGGGTTTTTTTCCTGACAGTCGTGTACATACCCGATATGTCATTCTGTAGGAAGCATATATACATGATTTTCTCCTGAACAATCACGTACATCATTATTGTATTCTTGGTTACTGAGTTTGATTTTTGTTGGGTAAGTTTTGATGTTTGTTGAGTCTTCTTAGGTCTCTGTTATCATTGTTAAGTGCCTACAGAGTGAAAGGAAACCTTTCTTTGGTTGAATTTTTGAGTGGTTCCTTTCTCATCATCCTTTTCATTGATTGTCCTTGCATCTTGGGTTGGGTGTTATCTTCTTGATATCCTGCTTGGTTTGTCTCAGTTCACATATAGTAGAATCTTTATATCAATTTGTTGTTTAGTCCTTGCATTTTCATTCTTTTATATTGAAAATACAAAAATAATAAACATTTTGCATTGTTGGCATTTGATATTTTGGGTTCTTATCGTTGATCTTAGTACATGTATGGAAATATTGCATCTTACTTCGAATTGCAGAAATAAATTGAAAATTTCATTTTGAAAAGCTTATCATTTATTGGGAATTGAACTTAAGATTTTTCATTTTATCCATATTCATTTATTTTACTTGCTAAGTCATAACATCATTAGTTTCATGATCGCATCTTTTTGGGTAATCAAGGCCACTAAAAGTAACGCTAATAAATTTAAAATTGATTAGAAATGGTTTTATTTTAGGGTGCACAAACTAGCTTAGGATTTAGAGCCTTGGAATAGGATTTTGTGAGTAAACTTCTCCAATGTTATTAAAATAAACATATGTGTTTGACTAAGGGAGTGGTGAAATCCATTGTATAATCGGTGATGTCAAGAGGCTCTGCTTACACCAGAGTTAAGCACAAGGTCGCGTGAAGTTGGTTGAGGAGATATCCCCCCAAAACTTTCTTAGTGTCAAATATATTTTTTGGGATCTATTCGTATATGGGGATCTTGATATTACCTTTACCTATGTGAGAGGTGGTGCTTTTGATATTTTGAGCTTTGTTACCATGCCCATATGATAGAACTAACTTATGACTGTTCGCATGTGCATTGGTTATGTCGTGGTTGCTTAGTTGCTTGACATAGGTACCACATAGGTTACTTGCAGGGGTTATTCTGCAAGTAACTTGGCTCAGATAAGGGTCAGACAACACATAACCTTTATGGAGGATTACCTCTCTAGGGGGATCTGACTGACTGGTTGTTAAGCCCACGAGGGGCCTTATAATTGATTATAATACCTCTAATATTTGGCAGGGAGTCTTAGTCCCCTCTTGGGCGAGGCATACTTACTTTAGGGAGGGAGGCCCTTTTCAACCACTTTTTCATGTTTGTGTGCATATTGGCCTTTTGTTTATTTTTGGTGTGCTCTATGATTTTTAGTTGGGCTTAAGGTTTTTGTATTGCATCGTGAGTTTTCATTATTATGGATAGTGGAGTTTCCTTGACTCCCTCAGTTAGCGCTACCCATCCCATGGTATATTCTCATTTCATGGGGATGAATCCTTTTGTATTTCTGAGTGGTACGTCGAATCATAATACCCAACCAATACCTTGGGCCTCTAATCATTTTTCTCATGGTATGCCAGACATATCTTCGCACTTTCCATCCTCTTTCTCGTCTCCTTATGTGAATCCTAGTTTTGGTTCTGGGGACATGATGCCTCTTTTTCTCCTTTTTCAATTGATGGGAGTCATATCCATCAACCGACTCTTATGGTAGGAGGTTGGAATATTCCTCTATATGGATCCAATCCTAGCTTCACTTTTCCAGGAGCAAGTTATCAAATGGGCGGTCATTCTACTTATTACATCCGTTCCATCTATCCTTGTTTTGTTATGTCATTTCCTACAAATGCTTTTCCCATGGCGGACCTATGTCTGTCCTCTGGTGTTTCATCTAGAGGGATTCAATTTTATAGTATGGGAAACCCCCTTCATGAAGTTCCTTCATCTGGGGGCAACATATATCCTCACCCGAGTAACCCTTGTCATGTCTCTTTCTATTCACAAACGACTTCCTCGGTGACGATTCCCTTACAAACCTTTATGAATCAGTTTGGAGGAGGATTCTATCCCACTGGACATGGCCATGGTGTATACCAGAACCCTTCCTGGCTCACAAATTCTCAAAACCAGTATTTCCCGGAACCTTGGTCTCAAATGCTACAACCAACTGCCACCAGTCCAGTCACTGCAAGTCATATTGGCATTATATCAACAACCTATGCTAGTTATGTTGGATATTAGTCGAAAACCTCTACAAATCATGTTGAAGAACAACAACCATCCATTGCAAGTTGAGTTGGGGGCACAAATCTAGTCACTTCTAGTCACACTACACGATGGGCATTCATCACCAACCTCTACAAGTCATGTTGGATATTTGCTACTAGCATCTGCAATTCATGTTGGGAGCATGTCACCAGCCACTACAAGTCATGTTTGGGTAATTCATATGATTGATAAGCCTAGATGTATAAGACGTAAGACCAATTTCCTTTGTAGGCTTTACAAAGAAGATCATCTTACTCATTTGTGCCTTGTTACTACTGTGGTATAAGAAGTGTGGTCCTTGCCTGGGGGCCCTTCGGGTTCTGAGTTATCTTTGGTTTCCCAACCTTATTTGGTTGATACAATAGTCATGTCAATGCAATATTCAGTTGAAACCCCTCTTAATTTAAGGAGTGATGTGTCTCTTGACCTTGTTGTCTCACGTCTTGTTCAACTAGCGGTCGTGTCAATACAATCTTCGACCGACACCACTCCTATTTTTTGGGGTGATGTGTATCTTGACCTTCTTGTCTCACATCTTATTCAACCAATGGTTGAATAAGTGGTTGTGTTTCAATTGAACCCGCTCTTCTCTTGGAGAGTGACAAGTCTAAGGAAGTGACATTTTCGATGCAATCTTTGGTCAATCCCACTCTTCTTTTCAGGGGTGATGAGTATTTCGACCATGTCCTTAGCATTTCTAATTATGTACATTCTGCACAAGGGAGCATTCAAATATCTTTTAATATTCTCCCTCCAAGTCCTAGGGTGGTTTCCTTTGATTGGAATGATCTTGTAGAGCCTCGACTTCCTTTTTCTACACCCTTCCAGATAAGGGGCATTCTTTGATATATTGTATATAAGGTAACCTCTGCAAGTATTTTATCCTCCTCGACTAGAAAAGATTTGGGTTTTCCCAAGATTGTGTCAACTATTTGTGAGTTACTGAATTTTGACAGAAGTCTTCCATGGGAGCCCTAGCCTCCCCCATGATATGTTGCTTAGAACAACATTCATGATTCTTGTTTAAGCTCTTTTCTGACTCTCTGAAAAAGAGAAAATATTTTCGAGTGAAATTTTCTCTTTCACACTCGGTAATTGGATTTGAAAGGACATTTATTTAGTGTAATTTTAACCCTTTTTCATACCAAGTATACTAATTTTGAAAAAGGAATACTCTAGTCACTAGTGGTTAGAAGAGTTCTCATGGGTATTGTTTTATACTTTTTCGGGCCTAGGGAACTAAATTTGCGAAAAATGACATTTTTTGGTGTTAAGTTGTAATTGCATCTCATTCTCTTGCCTGTAGTATGGAGCCTATTTCTGGTTCTTTCTTTCACATTCTAAGCCTATCACCTCAACATTTTGCATCATTAGCCAAGTAGAGCCTTGTTTATATCCTCTACAGCTTGACACCCTATACCCCAAGAGGAAACATTCTCTTGAGTGTCCATATACTCTGTGCACTTCCTTGCATTGACCATAGGTATGTTCCACTATTGGAACTAGTTGCTTACTTGCAACACTCGTTTCCTCCTATGTATCATAGAATTCATTTGACTATGAAAAAAAAAGACGGGCGGGAAAAGAATATTATCTTATATTGGCAGTTGTCATGTCACCTTTGAAAAGAGCACAATTTTTTTAGTCCACTTGTCATCAAAATTTTTGGTTTAGCATGACCTTAGGAAGTTCTGCTAGTTACTTAGAGTTTACTCCCTCGACTGGTTACTCTTCCAGTCCCTATGGAGATTTTGATTGGTGCCTCCTTTATCACAAAATTTCATCATTGAGTCTATGTTATCGGAGTATTCCATATGTCTCATGCTCTTGTTCAAAGGATGTCTATCAACCTGTGTTGGCCATTTCTCAGAACTCTTGACTTTTCATGTCGAACATACCTTTAGTGTGTCTCAGAGTTACATTAAGTTGTATTCCTATCGTGCACCATGGTCCTACTTTCATCATTGGTAGGTTAACTTGAACACAGCAGTCGAAATTTTATCATTGGTCGCTGACTGGGGGTTTCCCTTGTGTTCGACAGTAAGAAATATATTCATACATTGGGATTCATGCAATGTCTTGGATGCCATTATTCTTATTGGTGGTTTCCTCACCTTTGTCAGTAGTTTTCCTTATTGGATGTTATTTGGAGGGTTATTTTCGTGTACTACTTGCATCTGGCACACATAAAAGATGCACAAGGTTGTTGGTTCATGAACATGTTCTTCGTCCAAATTATTCCAAATCATCAAGATCCTACTTTGTACCTCATTTTGAATGATGATAGATGCCTTAATTCTCTCCTTTCAGTGAGTCTAATTCCATCCTCTTCAACCCATCTATTCTGGAAACGAGACCTAGAATCTTATGAGTACCCAGAGGCTTGCATTCATTAGTGGTAGGTTCTCTCACCATCGACATTTGGGAATACATCAATGTCTCGTGATCGATGGATTCTTCAAGTGTTTGACCTCAAAACCTTTATTCACACTTGTAAGAATGTATTTGGTGCCTTGATACCTACTTTCATTATTGGTAGGTTGTCTCACGTTTGTTAATGGTATACCTTAATGACCGGTAATAAAATGAAGTCTCAATGTGTTCGACCTCAACTCCTTTATTCACATGATATGGACTTGCACCTTTGGCAGATCGTGTAGAAGACTTGAAGACATCAATTCATAGTCAAAGCTTTCCTGAGTTATTGTTATATTTCATTGGACCAGTACCTATGTGACTCCAGTGATCATGGGAGATCAAATTGTTCTCCATTGTATACATATATCTTTAGATTGATTTTGAGACTAGTTTTACTGGGCCTTGTTCATGACTATGATAGCCTATGGCATATAGCCACCTTTGTATTTCCTATTCATGGCCATGAACAATAGTTTGGTATATCTTCACATGGATCTGTTGTGTAATTCAAATTGGCAGCCATGTGCGCAAAGTCAGTATATATTGTAATATTTTCATGAGCAACTAGTCTATCCAATTGGGTCTCCATTAATCCACTTTTAGGTATTATAATGTATTTCGGCCATCAAAGATACTCCTTTGACCTCACACATTAGGGGGAATCTGTTATAGCAAGATTTTCCTCACCCTATGCAAATTTTCTCAGAAGGCCTTTTCTATTTCCCTATGCACACTTGAAGTCCCTTTTTGTAGTTCCCAGAGCTAAAAATAATATTTTTCCACATATACATGCCCTAACTATTATACAACTTGTGTATATGTAGGTTGCACCATTAGAACCCTCGTACATAGGGTTTTGTGCCCAAAATTAAAAAATAGTGTCGGGTTTCCATGTCACGTCATGACATCCATGATCCTCGACCTTCCATATACTAGAAACTTTCTGACTTGGCCCTTCAATTCCATTTGAAGGATATAAATGGGCCATATCCAAGATGTGGAAAAAAGTCGAAGAATTTAACTTTGAGAGAAAATTTACTCTAGAGAAATTACTCACTTCATACTGAGTCTGCATCCCTTTGTTCTTTTAAGTCTAAACACATTGTGCACCCCCAAAGCTCTTCCCTACTTGATGGATGTAATATCCCTAAGGACAAGCCTCAGTTGTATTTATGAATTGTAAACATGTTTTGTAGGCTGGTGAGCCGAGAAATTATAACATGGTAAGCTTATGTGTTATTAGGATGGAGAGCCTAGGTGTTAAAGGCCAGGAGCCTATTTTTGTACATGTAACTATTCATATCAGTAATATAAAAACATTGTTGCATGTAGACCAACCATGAAGAAAGAGTGATGGGGGACTAAGCTTCCACTAGGATGGGTAAGGGAGAGGGGGCTGAGAGGTTGGAAAGAGGGGCTAATCCTAAGGGCTTAAGTCCAAGAGAATAATAATTTATTATTATTCCAAAAACTAATTAGAAGGATATGTTTTTTTTATCCTAAGTTCTTTTGGGAGGATGGGTGACTTCCAAATGGAAAGGAATGTGCTTCATGGGAGACGTGTTGGCTCAGGAACATGAAATCTAAGCTAGAAATTTATCTTGTTGGGGGGTTTGCTTCACATTCTTCCATCCTCACGTAAATCGTTTGGCCTCTGTCATCGACCTCTACATCTTCACGCACCTCTGAAACCACTAACTAGGGAAGCCGACCTATTTTTTCCTATGAAGCCCAGCATATTTGCACTTGCCAAAACCGATTCGTACTCCGCTTTACAAAATTTTTGGTTGTTGTCATTTCCTAAGCTATATTGAACCTTTGTTGTTGTCCTCACCTTGTTGGAACTGAGTTGAAGATTGGTTGAAGAGGCAGGTTGTCAGGCCCGTGGTTGAAGAGGCAGGCCGTTAGGCCTGCGAGCATCTCTCTCCAGGTGAGAGAGTTTGTTAGGAAGTGATTTTCTCCTAGAGAGAGCCCAGCACCAGCTATGGATCTCTGAGAATTCCCAATCCATCCTATTACCGAGACCCTAAAAGGGGAAGTGCAACAACCGATGGACTGTGGAACAGTGAAGGTACATATTCCCGGGGTGGAACAAGCATGTGGGGAATGAGAGTCTATGACTAGTGGGTGTAATAAGGATCCTGAAGAGAATCCTTCTAGTTGCACTGTGCAGTTTCATGTAAGCTCAACCTAGTCTAGGATTCCCTTGCCCTGGGTGGAGCTTAGTCCCAGCTTGGGGGGACCCACTACTGAGTGTGATGAGCAGCGTGGTCTAAGGTTGGGAGGTTTCTGGAAGGTCTACATGCAGTTGGTATACTTCAATTGAAAGATGAGTATCTATTCCTATGATCATTTACATGTTGTGTATATGTACATGTGTTATAATTTTTGAATATTTCCTGTATATGTTGTTATATTATGGGTTTCGCCTGTGAAGTATTGCATGTATGTTTTTACTGTTATTTCTGCATTAATCTATGTATGAACAAAATACATTGTCTGTTTAGGTTTATATTTATATGCATATGATAGTTGTCATTTCTATGAGTAGGATGCACCGGCCTGGGTGGTCGGGACGTTACAAATTGGTATCAGAGCTATTGAGCTAAGTGAAGTGTGTGAGTAGTGGCATTGCTTGGCCTGTTGGTGGTTGGGGATGTCACAAATTGGTATCAGAGCCAAGGTTCAAGCACTGAGCCTGGATGGACTGGATAAGTGGTCATTGGAACGAAGGTTTCAGGTGGAAATTGTGTCAGGAGGAGCCAATTTCGAACCTCAGAACATTCCTGAGTGCCAATAGGTTTCCTTGTCCATGTTACAAAGTTGAAGAGGTGTAGTGGTATTATAAAACCACGACAGACGGGGTATTGGGCCGTAGAGGAATGTGGGTCATAGGATATGTTCAGGAGAAGGAGGAAAATTCACGACCGTCAGATCTGGAGAAGGTGTAGGAGGATTAACCTGGAAGCCCTTCGGACTTCACGAATTCAGTGAAGTTAGGTGCAAAAATAAGAGAAGCGTTAAAGCCCAAAGCTCTAAAGTCCTGGAGGAGATCTACACCGTATATCTAGGGAGAAGCCTTACCGTTGGATCCTTCCAAGTTAAAAAGGGAAAATGCAATGGTGAAGGGGGAAATCCCCCAAAGCTCCAAATTCTAGAGTTAATCTAGACCGTCTATCAAGAGGGACACGTGTCAGTAGATGGGCTTGTTTGGGATTTCGGCATTCAAGAGAATTAGTGTGTGCGGAGGAGAGAAATCTCAAAGTACGAACCTCCAAAGCCTGAAGAGATGAAGTGGTGAGGCATGATGATGTCACATGGAGGTGACGTGGACCTCTCCTATACCTATCACGTGCCCCCACTTGGAATGTTGATAGTTGTACTATGTGGACCCAGAAGGTAAAGAAGTCTGAAAATTCAGAATTCGGGAGATTGGAAGGAAACAAGCATAAAAAATTTAAAGCCTGAAATTCTAAAGTAATGCGACATGATGATGTCACTTGGATAGACGTGGAAATATGGGTTGTGTACGATGTGTCATTGGGTTTCGAACCTGTGGAAGATTGAAATTCCATATGGAATGTGACACATGAAACCCATTTGATTAGGCCATGTGTTAGCCACTAGTATTCCTCCACGTGGCGCTCCGTATGAGCATGGTTAGTGGGACCCCAAGGTTAAATAATGTAGTTAAAGGTCAATATATGGCGAGCCCACACTGGATTTGATCATGATACACCAAGATCAATTTCCAGGAGGCATTGTGGGGACCCAAATTGCACGAGAGTTAATTTCCCAGGGCAGTCCCGCAATCCAAACCATGGTTTTACCGGGGGGGTTACATGTCAGCGTCAGAAGAATTGTGGGACAAAAGACAGGTTACTCTAAACCATGGATGCATTCCCCCACAATTTTAAAAGCATTAACTGATGTGACTATTCGGTATCTTGGTTCAAGCATGGAAGTCATGGGTCCCAGATGATGTGTGCCACCAGTTGTAAAGTCTGGAGACTTGACACCCTAGAAGGATGGTTCATAGGGCACGAAAGGGAGAACCTTCCAAAGTTTCATAACATTGAAGTGACATGACATAATGACGTCACCAAGGGTGACATGGAAGTGTTCGGAGACTAACGGTTCAGGAGAAGTGGGGTGTGTTGATGCGCAAACTTATAAAGCCCGAAGTTCCAAAGCTCCAAAGCTCCAAATTCCTGAAGCTAAGATGCTTAAAGTCCCACAATAGGTTCCATTCGTAGGATGTTGGGTAGACATGGACGGTTGATTCATCCTACTTCGCGAGTTTAGTAATCTGGAACTCCGAGAGATTTGTTGGGATGTGCTTTGAAAACTTCTGAAGTTAAAGGCCCGAAGTCCTGAATAAGGACCTATCAACCTAGCACTTGGCCACAGCCCATGGTTGGGTGGGTTCGGGGCTAAGAGGAAGGGGCTAGTGCCTCAAAATTATTACAGAATTGAGCAGAGCTCAGAAAGAAAATGGAATTTGGAAGTTTTCTTTGAATCATATTGGTTTATGAATATTGTGGAATTTTTTAAGGATTGATGGCCTAATGAATTTTGGTTGACTTCACATGGTGTTTGCATAGTTAACGATTGTCAGAACTAAACCAAATTGCCGCAAAGTGCAAAAAATGGAGGAGGCATAGAATGCTTTCAGTTCAGAGAATGAAGCTAAAGGAATGGATTTCCATTTGGGAGTTGAAGGATTGACCTCCAATGGGCATGGAGAAGAGATAGATAATAAGGGAAACATGATGATAATCATTGAAATATTGCAGAAAGATGACCAGACTCAGCGAGAAGATAACAAAAATCTCATGAAATCCAGGGAACAACAGGGAGAATTCAACATAAAGTTGATACAGATCCTGGAAAGGATAGAAAGGAAATTCGATAAGGGGAGTGACTCTAGTAAATTAGGAAGTCACAGGTCTCATGATGAAAAGAGGAAATCAAGGAGTGTTGGCAGACACCATCATCACTCCCAAGAGAACTCCTAGAGAAGGGAACATAGTAGCTCAAGCCCATCTCCTACTAGAAAGCATAGGAGATATGGAGTGGATGAACTGAAGGGTGAAATGAACAAGATTAACCTCCTATGTTTGATGGAGAGCACTAGAAGGAGGAATATGCTGAGACATGGCTTCTTGGCATGAGGAAATATTTCCAACTGCAGAATTATTCCTCTCATGCAGAAGGAAGAATTGCAATGTATCAACTGAAAGGAAAGGCATCCATGTGGTGGGATCAACTTGTGCAAGTGCAGCACATTAAAGAGAAAAATGTTACTTGGAAGGGATTCAATAAGTATTTCGAAAAGAACTACTTAACTAAGAGATACTATGATAGAAAGACGAAAGATATATTTGAACTTAAGATGGGTAGCATAATCATTGATGAATATGAGTGAAGGTTTTTGGAATTGTTGAAGTATGTCCCTTTCATCAAAGATGAGACTGCCAAAATTCAAAGGTATCTGAGTGGACTGCCACCTTCCATCAGTGACAAGATCCAGTATGATGATCCTAAAACTATGGAAGAAACTATAAGGACAACAAAATTCTTATATGAGTAACAAAGAGAAAATCCCACTTTCTGGAAGGCTTGGGATGAAAAGAAGAAGCTCAAGAAAGAGAAGAGGAAGAAGGGAAACAAACCTCCCTTTTTCATAAATAGTCCTCAAGGATAGACATCTTTTAGAGAGAAGATAATGGATGAAGTAGGGGGACAAAGGCCAAGGCAGACGCCCATTCAATGTTGGGGTTGTCAGGGAAACTACAAGTGATGCAAGAGCATCGCTCCACCTTAGCAACACGCCAGCATTTCATCACATCAATGCACATTTTAGAGAAGGAGAGGCATTGACCCTCTCATTTTTAAATTCAAAATCTAATCCTATAGGGATTTGTGTTGTAAGGTCGTAAGAACCGAGCCATGCCTTTCTACAGGTAGTGGATAGATTTTCCTTAAATGGTTTCTTGTAAGCAGGTCTATATCGTAGTTAGGTCTAGATCATCATTAATGTAATGAGTCATAGGAGTATGGTGTCTTAACTGAGATGGTGATGGCACTAAGGCGATGGAGAGGATAAGCTCATAGAGCCTTCTTTTGTAAAGGGAGAGAGAGAGAGAGATCTTGTTAGTTAGAGAGGTCTTAGAAGAAAAACTCATGATAGAGTTAGGTTAGGAGATATTGAGAGAACTGGGACTCTGTTACAGTATAGTTTTTGTAAACATATGTATAGACACACAGAGATAATAGAAAAGAATTTTTTCCTACATATGGTGTGTTCATGTATCTTTGTTTATTATTATGCTTTTATATGTCATTCATGTTCTGAATGTATGAACTGGTGAAGCATTGTATGAGTTTCAATCGTTTCTCATCTTTGAGTTTTGAGTGAAAGGACTGCACGTTGTTCGCAAGGAGTGCGTTTACAAAGTTGAGTTAACCTCAGAGAAGATTAGGAGAGATAACATTGAACCTTCATCAATAGAAGTGCAAGGAGTGTACAGGAAGAACTTTGTGTTAAGTTCAGGAAGAACCAGAGTTACTGAACACTCTATAAATAAGAGCTCTGCAAGGTCTGCATCGAGAAAGAGGAAGGCCAGGTGGGTGAGAAGAATTTATTTTCAAGAAATCCTTCATTCTGAGTTATCGAAATCCAAAGAATGCAAGGAGTGCATGGGAAATCAAAGATCTTCAAAGAGAACAAGCTCAGGAGAGATAACATTTCTTTCAGAACCATAGATGAGGTCCAAGAGTAGGACTCATGGGAGGATAAAAGGTTTAAAACCTTTGAAGACTGATAAATCTTCTAGGTCGAAAGAAATCAGAAGCTCAGGAGGAGGAGCGATAGTGGCCATTGAATCAGAGTGTCGAGAATCAATAGTTTTCTGATCTGTGTAAGGTGCACGAGCCTTAACACTTCACACACACAGGATAGAGAACCTATCAAGGGTTGAGACTTGAGATTTCTGAAGCCCGAAGAGTAGGAAAGCCGAAGTGAAATCTCATCGTTCGATCATCCAAAGCGGACCTGAGAAGTTGGATCGTCTGAAGTGAACCTCAAGCATCAGATTGACCAGGTGAATCTGAGCCATCAGATATCACGAGCTCAGGAGGAGGCAAGTTTGAAACTTGAGATTCCCAAAGAACAAAGATCTGGAGAGCTGAAGCAAATATCGACCATTAGATTTAGAAGGATATGTGTCAGTGGGTCGTGATATCTAGAGGAAGGCAAAGGTGAAGTGTTGAAACACCCGAAGCACAAAGATCTGAGAGCTATCAATATACACGAGGAAAATTTTCAACGGATCATGAGCTCTGGGTAAATTGTTGTGGGGTTTTAGTTTGAGAACCGATGATCTGAAATTTTAACTTGATCTTTAACCATTACTTGCATGCGAATTTTTTAATTGTTAACCATCTTTATGAAATCAAAATTAAAGAACATTCATCAAGCACATGAGCACATAAACATGTAAGCAAACCATCTATGAACAAGGATTGGTAACGGAGTTCACCAGACTTCCTGGCTACCTCTCCAGGCCACTTTCCAAATGGGAAGGACAATATATTAAGTATTCAAATGCTTACAAAGTGACTTTTGATTTATGTCTATCATATACAGTAACAGACTTCAACAACAGCTACAAGATGAAATTCTGAGACTTTTAAGTATAAACATGGATACCTTTCTGTGTATCCAGAAGGTTCTGTGAGTACTTTTATGTCTAGATGCCTGAATGCAAAAACTAAAGTTGGATCTGGAATCCTTGCGAAAAATCGAGACTTTTGAGTATAAACTCGATATATTTCAGAAACGGGACTCCGAATGCCCTTCTTGGTACTATTCCCAATCTGCCCCTGATTGTACAGTTCGTATGGCCTCGGGATGCGTTCCAATTCTATACCACCTCGAACTGCATGCAAATACCACCTCATTCTGTGTGCAAATTCACTTCGGTCACTGTGCAGCATCACCTCGATCTACATGCCTATCTATGCCTTCATCAAAACTCATTCTCCCTCCTCGGGATTCATTCCCGAGCCTCATTTAAATAATAAAAAACAATAGTTTTTGGGGGGCACGAGCTATGGGCCACTCCGAAATCCCCCACATCTCTGCATTTTTTAAAGTTTTTGTGCCATTCCCTGCCACGTCCCATGGCAGTGGTGCATTGGTAGTTGTAGTTGTTATAATGGTTGGGGGGGGGCGGAAGTCAATTTGATATATGTTTGTTTTAACATTTGATATATGGTTGCGCATGATTTATGTTTATATCATATTTGGACTATGATATGGTTTATATATGCCCGCGACTTTGGTGTAATATATATGGTGCATACGGTATAGTTTTAACATATATTTCAGGCGCACTTCATATGTTTTAACATATGGTATGGTTTATATATATCACATTTAGATTTATGATATGGTTTTAATACCAAGGGGGCCTCAGTGTTGGTAAGGTCAAGGGCTAGGCCCTTGAACACCCCTTTTTTTTTCCCAAACCATTTCTAACCATATTTTTTACCATTTTAACCCATTTATAACCATTTTTGACGAAACTTCCCTTGCTCATATCTTTGTCACCTGGAGGCCGTTTTTCCTGAAACGAACGTCACTAGAAAGTTGTTGAAGAGCTCTTCCACTTTGTAAGTTTTAATTTTCCATTTGAATACTTTAAATCTATCAAATTTTGATATGATCCACCTAGATCAAACCTTCCCACTAGAAAGCTTTTTGGCCACAAAAAGTATGAAATCATTCAGAAAATAAGTGAAGACATGTTTGTCTCACTTGTCCTGTATCACCTATCCATTCTCCCTGGAACCTATACATCTGAATTAGCAATACAACAATCAACACTGCATTGACATTGTTAAGTACATTAATCACATTCTTAATCACATCTTCATTCAACATTGTTAGACCCAACCACATACTGCTGATGAGTAATAAGCTTAATATAAACATTGAACCTGTGAAAGAGATTGTACCCAGACCATGCTGACTTTTAACCATAGAAACACTATAAACCAAAATAGGTGCATTGTAGTGAAATGACACTTCCTTTTCATGCTTAGGATTCTTTTCTTCCTTACATTGTATAGACAGAAGTGCCAAATTCCAACTTGCATTAACAACCCTTTTTAATTGTTTTGTAGTGCCCAATGATTTGTCGTTTTTGAATGAATGTGAATGTACTATGTACTCAATTCCTTCTTTAAACAAGTGATATTGATTATGTTCTCGATAGAGGATCGCTTTTCGATCATATAAGTACGAACTACCCAACACAATTCCACAGATATCTAGTGGGACCACATCAAATTCAACCTCACCTACAAACTTAGATGTAATTGCAAACCTAAGATCACATTGTTGTGTTACTTGTAATCTTTTATCTTTGCATACCCAACCTAATGGATAAGGTTTCTTGTGTGGTTTTGTTGTTAATCCCAATTTCTTAACTACTTCTTCTGAAATAGGATTAACTTGAGATCCACTATCTATGAGTGTGTCAGCCTTTGTTTGTTTTGTAATCACTCTTATATGAAAACATGCATTCCTCTTTCTATCCTTAGAATTATCATCATCTTTATAAGTATAAGCACATGAAGAACCAATGTTAGCATCATTATCCACAATAGATTTACCTTTCACACCTACGATTGTTATCTTTGTTTCGTCCTTAAAATCTGATCCAAGGTCCTCAATGGTAACCGTGGCTATTTGCTTCCCCTTTCGATCTTTAAACCACTTCAATTTCATTCAAGATGTAGCTTCCAACACTTTGCTTCTTCATGCCCTTTCTTTTGACAATGAGAGCATGTAGGTCTCTCATCACCCTTATTCATTGTAGCTACATGTTTAACTTTCCTCTCTTCCTTGCCTTCTTTTGCTTGGACGGATTTAGCTGAAGAAACATCATGAACACTCTTTCCTTTTAACCCAATGTGAGTTGCTTGAACACACATCTCGTCAAGGTTAGTCGGATTAAACATCAATATCATATGACATAAATAAGTATGCAATCCTCCTATATATTTGAGAAGAGTTTCCTGGGTGTAAAGAGGTATACCAAGTATCAATGCTCTTTTTTGAAATTCTTGTGTGTATTCTTGCACACTTTGTTCCTTACCTTGCCTCAAATTCTGCCAATCCATCATAGCTTGCTGCATATACCCTAATGGATAAAATTGTTTTTTAAGTGCTGAAGTGTACTCATACCAAGAGGAAACGATTTTTGCTTTTGTGGCAAGATCCTCTTGAGATCTGCTCTCCCACCAAATGAGAGTCATCCCTCCAAGTCGGAGAGAAGCCAACTGAATTTTAACAGCATCTTTAGTAAACTTTTGAATCTTGCAATAAACTTCAATTTGATGGATCCAATTATCCAGTTTTTTAGCATTAAGCTCTCCATTATACATAGGTAATTCAAACTTAATATCAAGCTTTAAATGAGGCATATTAAGATCAACTTTTGTTTTTTGCTGTTCAAATGGAGAAGGAATAGAACCATCAAGAAGAGATGGAGAAGTTGGTGGAGTTTTAGGGGGGTGCTCATCAACTCCTTTTTTCTTGTCTTTTGTATGAGATGTTCCACCTTGTTCACCTTTCTTTCGATCTTGATAGAGATCCTCTACCATCGTTTGCATTCTCATGAAAGCTTTCAGAAATTCCCCTTCAGAAGGGATAGAAGAAGCTGCGTCTTCTCCTTTTGGTGAAGACATCCTTCCTCTCCTTGATCCAATCTCTAGATCAAACTCTTCAAGTTCTCCTTCACCACGCTGAAGCTTGGATCTTGTTAACATCAATTCACAAAACAAATGGTTAACCTTGCCCTGATACCAACTTGATCTAAAATTTTAACTTGATCTTTAAGCATTACTTGCATGTGAATTTTTTAATTGTTAACCATCTTTATGAATGAAAAATTAAAGAACATTCATCAAGCGCATGAGCACATAAACATGTAAGCAAACCATCTATGAACAGGGTTTGGTAACGGAGTTCACCAGACTTCCTGGCTACCTCTCCGGGCCACTTTCCAAATGGGAAGGCCAATAGATTAAGTATTCAAATGCTTACAAAGTGAATTTTAATTTCTGTCTTTCATATACAGTAACAGACTTCAACAATAGTTGGAAGATGAAATTCTTAGACTTTTAAGTATAAATATGGATACCTTTCTGTTTATCTGGAAGGTTCTGTGAGCACTTTTCTGTCTGGATGCCTGAATGCAAAAAATGAAGCTGGATCTAGAATCCTTGCAAAAAATCGAGACTTTTGAGTATAAACTTGATATATTTCACAAACTGGACTCTGAATGCCCTTCTTGGCACTATTCCCAATCTGCCCCTGATTGTATAGTCCATACAGCCTCGGGATGCCTGCCAATTCTGTACCACCTCAAAATGTGTGCAAATACCACCTCTATTTGCATGCAAATTCACTTCAGTCACTGTGCAACATCACCTCGATATGCATTCCTACATCAAAACTCATTCTCCCTCCTCGGGATTTGTGCCCAAGCCTCATTTAAATAATAAAAAACAATATATTTTGGGGGCACGAGCTATGGGCCACGCGCCCTCCGAAATCCCCCGCATCTCTGCATTTTTTTAAGTTTTTGTGTCATTCCCTGCCACGTCTGATGGCGGTGGCGCATTGGTAGTTGTAGTTGTTAAAATGGTTGGGGGGGGCAGAAGTCCTGGGGTCAAACCCACGGGCTTCCCCTCCTTAGCACAATTTGATATATGTTTGTTTGAACATTTGATATATGGTTGCACGCGATTTATGTTTATATCATATTTGGACTATCGTATGGTTTATATATGCCCGGGACTTTGGTGTAATATATATGGTGCATATGGTATAGTTTTAACATATATTTCGGGCGCACTTCATATGTTTTAACATATGGTATGGTTTATATATATCACATTTAGATTTATGATATGGTTTTAATACCAAGGGGCCTTGGTGTTGGCAAGGTCAAGGGCTAGGCCCTTCACCACCCCTTTTTCTTTCAAACCATTTCTAACCATATTTTTGACCATTTTAACCCATTTATAACCAATTTTGACGAAACTTCCCTTGCTCATATCTTTGTCACCTGGAGGCCATTTTTCCTGAAACGAATGTCACCAAAAAGTTGTTGACAAGCTCTTCCACTTTGTAAGATTTACTTTTCCATTTGAATACTTTAGCTCTATCTAATTTTGATATGATCCACCTGGATCAAAACTTCCCACTGGAAAGCTTTTTGGCCACAAAAAGTATGAAATCATTCAGAAAATAAGTGAGGACATGTTTGTCTCACTTGTCCTGTATCATCTATCCATTCCCCCTGGAACCTGTACATCTGACTCAGAAATACAACAATCAACACTGCACTGACATTGTTAAGTACATTAATCACATTCTTAATCACATCTTCATTCAACATTGACGGACCCAACCACATACTGCTGATGAGTAATAAGCTGAATATAAACATTGAACCTGTGAAAGATATTGTACCCAAACCATGCTGAATTTTAACCATAGAAACACTATCAACCAAAACAGGTACATTGTAGTGAAATGACACTATCTTTTCATGCTTAGGATTCTTTTCTTCCTTATATTGTATAGACATAAGTGCCAAATTCCAACTTGCATTAACAACCCTTTTTAATTGTTGTGTAGTGCCCAATGATTTGTCATTTTTTAATGAATGTGAATGCACCATGTACTCAATTCCTTCTTTAAACAAGTGATATTGATTATGTTCTTGATAGCAGATCTCTTTTCGATCATATAAGTACGGAATACCCAACACAATTCCATAGATATCTAGTGGGACCACATCAAATTCAACCTCATCTACAAACTTAGATGTAATTGCAAACTTTAGATCACATTATTGTGTTACTTGTAATCTTTTATCTTTGCATACGCAACCTAATGGATAAGGTTTCTTGTGTGGTTTTGTTGTTAATCCCAATTGCTTAACTACTTCTTCTGAAATAAGATTAACTTGAGATCCACTATCTATGAGTGTGTCAACCTTTGTTTGTTTTGTAATCACTCTTATATGAAACAATGCATTCCTCTTTCTATCCTTAGAATTAT